>JAADVL010000320.1:0-32773 GCA_023334995.1 Pythium sukuiense
CCCCCCCCCCCCCCCCCCCGACCAATCATTGGTCCAATGTGACTCCATGATTGGAATCAAAGATGAAAGTCTTCGGAAATTTCACAATTTGACAAACCCGGAGATAGATACAAAAATTGTCTAATATCTATAGTATAGTATCTGACAAGATATTTATTCACGTAGGTGTCAAATTCCTCGGATTCCACTGTTTTACTCCCAAAGTAACGTCGGCTGATCGAGTGGATGATTTCTCTCGCACGCCTTTTTGTGTATCAAACAACATTCGAATTTGGTTCCGTTGGATATCCGCTTTCAGGACACTGATCCTTATACTTTCACCTCATCAGGCAGATGGCATGATACGATGTACTTCCAAATATCCGTTTTCATAGGGGAATGAAAGCTGCGTCGCTCTGTCTTCCCCCCATCACGCATACACGCATACACGCATACACGCTGCAACGAGAGATATCTCGATTTGAATTCAGTAACGTGCGGACCCTCCTTCACGACGCTCCTCCGCTATTTGCACTTTATACTGTACAGTCGAGTCGCAAAGCCGTGTGAACTTACTACATGCGAGTGAATCCTGGACTCCCTTTCTTCTTGGGAGGTTCTCCTCTTCTCGGTGACCGCGTACAGTGTGCATGTGCTCGGCGAGTGACTCGCAGGCCCACATTCGCATTCTCCCACACCGAGAGCAGCAATAATGAGACGCCACGTAGCCTGGATGGTCGCCGCCATCGTCTTCGCCGCCGCCTCGGCGGTCTTGGCGCAGTCGCGCGACTCCTCCGCCTCGAACGACGGCAAGACCGTAGGAGACGGCTCCACCACGACAAACGCGGACGACGCAGGCCTCACAACCCCGCCTCCTGCAGTGTTGATATTGCGTTTGTACAACATGCATCTGACCACGGATGGTCTCGGCTCTATCCTCGCAGCCCAGCCACAAGTGGAACTCATGGGCATCAACGGGACGGATCTGACGACTCTGTCGTGGAACGTCTTTCCTCCGCTGCCCAAGTTGCGGTACATCAGAATAGCCATGAGCCCACTCTCGATCGTATCGGGGGCCGTGGTCGAGATGTCGGCACTGACTTACCTGTACGCTCTGAAGATCGACCAGAGGGCTGCCTCATGGATTCTAACTTGGTTGATTTGTGCTGTAGAGAGATCGTCAACACCGAGCTCTCGGGGTTTGAGTTGCGATCACCGAAGCTTGAAACTCTGTGGGTTGCAGTGCGATGGGATACTGGAACTGTTGGGTCCCTACTGACGAGCCTTGTGGTTGCTAGCGATCTGTCCACGAACTACCTCGTGCGTATCCCGGAGAGTGTGTTCTCCTTCTCTAAGCTTAAGAAGCTGTCCGTGGCCATATTACCAAATTTGACTCGCATAATGTAGCTAACAACCTCTATACTGACTTTCGTGTAGGAAGCTGTCCATCAACCCGATCATTGCGCCACTTGTGCTCACAGTGCAGCAGTGGGAGTTCCTCGAAGCCGTACCAGACGTCACAATCGAGCTCTACAATCCGCCAGATGAAGCCATCGTGTCAACGCTTCCGTCTCCTGGAGGAGATGTCTACGGTAACTACTCGGACGCCTTCGATCTCAGTTTGTTGGTCGCCGGGGCAACCGAGACGCTGCTGCGCGGGAACCCGACTCTTCCAGTCTTGCTGGTCGGAAGCCAGGAGGCGGCGACGTACAACAACGCGTTGGAGGCGAGGGCCCGAGTCCGACCCCCGGCCCAGCGGAACGGAATGAATGCAGCTCACCCAGAGTACGAGTACCTGTCGGGCGATCTGGTGCCTAGTGTTCCTGACGATATGTGCCAGGGCGAACCTCGGAACACGCTACTGAGCAGCCCCGCGGTGGAATGTCCTCGAAATGGAGCATACGTGACCTACGACCAAAACAATCGCCGTACCGAGCCTTCCGCGTGCGACTATAGTGTCGCCACCAACGCGTCGTTCTGCACAAAAGTCCTAGAGTATCTCCAAACCTGCGAGTTCCACTGCTTCCCGACGTACGCGAACCCGTCTCAGTTCAAGTTTTTGATCGAATTCGAGAGACCGCTGGGGCGAAAAATCATCCGGCGGTCGTACGAGGGCGATGTCTCCGCGTTCGCGTGGACGACAAGCGAAGTGCCATTTCTGACGAACTGGTTCGTCCAAAAGATCGGAGTACTCAAACTCGCATCGTCGGTGACTGAAGTGTACGTACTACCGCACCAGTCATGCTTCTGTGAAGTCCTGCAGCTCACGAAAAGTATTCGTCTGTCTCTGCAGTTGGATTGCAGGCGGCCAGAGTGAAATCGGACCGCAGGGCGTCGTTGCTGACGTCACGGTGGCCCCGAAGCTGCTATCCAAGGCGCCCTCGGTGACGTCGCTCACGCTACTGAACATCAACATCGGCACAAGTATTGCTGACGTCTTTGCAAGCCCCTCGCCGGTGCTTCAGACGCTCAATCTCGGCAACACCATGCTCACAGCAGTACCGGAGAGCGTCTTCGCGAACCTACCACAGCTCAAGACGCTCACACTCGAGCGGAACAGCCTCAGCAGCCTCGTTATCAATGCCACGACGACGCTTTTGACGCTCACCACGTTGTAAGTCTCCTCGGTCTCTTAGGTTATGCCCCGGGTTAGTCGAACTACTGGACTCATTATCGTGTCTGCCAATGCAGAGATCTGAGCGACAACAAGTTGACGACAATCGATATCCAAGCTCCGCGGCTCGAGACTCTGTATGTACAAATACTCTTCGTATCCTGGAGCACTGTTGTGTCTAATACTGACTGATTTTTGCCCAGGGACCTAAGTGGAAACGACCTGGTCCGCATCCCGCTCAGTGTGTTTTCGATGCCGCAGCTTGAGACGCTGTACGTTATATCCTTCGTGTTGGTGTGGAACCAAGGGAAGGCTTTCTGACGTTTGACGTATCCTGTGTTTCTACCGATTCAGAGATCTTCAGGAAAACGCGCTGGTGATGCCGCTCGTGCTCTCGTCGGCGCAAGCTGCGTTCCTTAACTCAGTCGACGTTGTGCTGCTCAACACTACAGCAGCATTGCCGTCTTTGCCGCCTGGAACGTCCACATCCATCCAACTAGATGATGGAAGTGCTGTTGCTGGTACGACAGATGTGGTCAAGGGCGTCCCCGTAGTCGTCGTCAGTGAGCAGGCTGCCAACCGGTACAACGAGCAGCTCGACCAAAAGCAAGCAAAGTTGAAGGCGAACGAGCCACCGTCAAGCCAGCCACCTGCAACAGGTCAAAGTCAGACCAGCGAGATGGCCCAGACATCCTCAGGATCTGCTCCCATCGACACGAACAGTTCAACTGCTAGTGATACGGACACGACTTCGACCAGTGAAGTTGATTCGAGCCTGACCTCGGATGGCGTGAAGCGTAACACGCCTGTGAACAAGGGAGACACGAGCGAACCGACCAACGAGGCAGGCGTACAATCGAAGTTAAAGCTCGGTGGTATCGCGTCGGCTTGTGGCCTCGCGGTTTTGATTCTGTTCTTCGTTCTGCGGCGACGACGGACGGCGGGCAAAGAGTCAGGATACGTCACTATCACTGACGCTACCGTCGAAGACGGCGATGCCGTTGATATTAGCTCAAGTGCAAGCGCAGTTTTCGCGTGGTGGAGAGACGACGACATGCTCTCGCATCGTATCCACGGCCGTGACCTCAGCGACGTACGCGTGATCAGCAGCGGCGGCTCGCGTCTCACCTGGCTCGTCCACTATCGAGGAGGGCACCGCAAATTGGTGTCCAAGAGGCTTCTCGACGGTCACGATGGGCCCGCTCGTGACGCCAGCCTTTTGAAGCTCGTCACTGAAGCCAAGATCGCGTGTTCGCTAAAATATCACTCCGTCGCGGCGTTCGTTGGCGTGGCGTGGACAGACAAGACCGACCTCCAACTACTCTACGAGTACATGCCAAACGGCGACCTGGGCTCGTATTTAGCTCAATCGGATGACTCAAGTCTCCCGTGGATGCCGGACAAGCTGCAGCTTGCAATCGACATTATGGAGGCGCTCGTGTACACGCACTCGTTCAACCCTCCGCTGCTCCACCGGGATTTGAAGGCCAGCAACGTGCTACTGGACGAGAAGTTTGCGGCGAAGCTGGGCAGCTATGATTTTGCACGACCCGAGTCCGAGAGCAACACGATGACGACGGCTGGTGTTGGCACGGGTCGGTGGCTGGCCCCCGAGATCTTGTCGGGCAGCACGAGCTACTCCACGCCCAGCGACATCTACTCGTTTGGTGTTCTGCTGTGTGAGCTCGATACCCATCAGGCTCCGTACTCGGAAGAAGTCAGCGAACTGGGTTCAGAGGCGAAGCTGCTGCAATGCGTCTCTCGTGGAGAACTGCGTCCAAGTGTGTCTGCGTCATGTCCGCGCGAAATCCGGGAGATAGTAGAGGCGTGCTTGACTTTTGACCCGGACCAGCGACCGACAGCGATGGCGATCGCGCACCTCCTGCGATCACTGCGGCGAGGCAACGAGAGAAGAACTTGAGCATTGAGTGGAGTATTGCTCTTCGACAGAGACACAACTTTCGTTGGACCCAGATCGCTGTACCGTACCGATATAATGTTTATCGACAAATGGAGCAAACGTGAGGCATATGCTGGTGTACCGAAGACATTTCATAGCATCATGTGTGGCTCACGCTGAAACTGGTGGCTTGATCTTTAAAATTCCCTTCACTGCCGGCGCAGTATCATTTACAGTGATTTAAAATGAAGGTCGTCTCCGCCTCGAAGTCCAGATTCGCAACAGGCTCGGCGTTGCTTGTCAACAGCTCCAGTTGCCTATGAAATAAATCGAAAAATTGGGCGATGTCGAAGGTTTGGAAATACAGCGGCTTTACCTGTCGATGATAGGGCGCTCGTGAGAATTCACTCGAAGCTCCTGGATTGCTTTCACGGTCTCGCCTGCTTGTGGTCGCTCGTGAATCCGGATGAGGTGGACGCAGATCGTGAAGATCAGAAATGCCACTGGGATGGACGTCTGGGTGACGCCAGTTGGCGACCTTGCTGATTGAAAGACTCTCTTCATCACGTCCAGTGTCCTAGTCGCGCCCTGGAATCGAAACGGCGAGATTTTGCCTAACCCCGCGGCATACGTCGACACAGATTGCCAGAGTGCCGCACTTCCTACGGGCGGCTCATTGCCCAGGTCGAGCTCTTCAGGAAATAACCTGAACACTGCATATCCCTTCAGGGCCTCGATCTTCTCGCTGTGGCTAACACGAAGTATCAGCCGACAAGACGCAATCTACACCATCAACCAAGACCCGTATGTACCTGTTGTATATCGCCGCCAAATCCGGATCGCGGCCAAATTTGCGGATTTCCTCTACCAAAGAAATCACTCGAACCTCCGCAAAGGAACAACGCGGACTTCGCCGGACTGCCTCCAACACGATGTCGACTGTCTCGCCCCCAATACGTAGCATCATCGACCTCTCTTCCTTCGTTGCCAACGCGCGACCCTCGTAACGAATGCCCGTAATGGCCACCACACCGCACAGTGCGACATCCTCCAGCAAAGTGTGATCGATTGCGTCGTCAGGCAACCTACTTAGGCGGCCTGCGAGTTCATGGCCATAGGTGGCATGGACCAGCAGGCGTCTCGTCTCTGCTACCAGATCACGAATCCCGCTGCCAGTGGTCCGCGGGTCCTGGCGCGCTGGAGGGCGAGGCAGGGTAGCAGAGAGAGTGGCTGCGCAGCGATTTGGAGGATGAGCCACATTGCCCTGTGCGGTTGCGACGGGCAGAGCAGGCTCCTACGCTCCTTGATCGGGAGCGACTGGCATCTCGGAGTGAGCTGCGCGTTCAAGAAGGTGTGTGGTGGTCCGTTGAAGCTCCTCCAGTTCGTCAAGCGCTGAACTCTGGATCCCACGCCTATACGTCTGCGAGTGGAGACCTTCGACGGTCTCCAATGCGGCCTCCACGCTGCGGGCGCGGGCCAGTGCGTGGGCCGCTTGCTGTAATTTCAGTCGGGGCCCGCTAGGTCGCCACTGATCGCGCTATCACACGCGTCATTAACGCGCCGTGCGTCGAGGCGAGCGAGGAGAATGGCGCTGCCGTCGACTGTCGCCTCCATCTCCGTGTCTTCTTTGTCGATCAATTTTGATGCCAGGTTTTTCGAACGGTATCCACTGTCGAGATTTGACAAAGTTACTGACATCGGCTTTTGGTTGGACGATAAAAGTTTTACTGATTCCTTGCCCATGAGCTCTCGTCAGATGACTCGGGACTCGAATTCCAAATCGAAACTATTTGACGACTCGGGGGGACCTGTTTTCGCATTGCGGAGCTTTGCCACTTGCCTTTGCAATGCACAACACCATCAGTCGCTCATCCATTGGCAACCCAAAGGCTCCACCTGTCAAAAAGAGTGGCGAGTGGCTGGTACTTTGTCTGAATGTGCTGGATACCGACGATCATCTCACTCGTATGTTGCGGTGCAAAGCGAGCCACGATATCCACGTGGATCGCCAGCACGAGAAACGCGATAGCCAACTGGCTGTGGCCTTTCGTACTAGTAGTCGCTGCAGTATCCCCAGTGTCCGCCGCCCTTCGTGCGTTAATGGCTCGAAAGAGCTGTTTGTACCCCTTTAGAACTGCAGAAACTCGTGCACGAGACTGCTTTCCGTCATTTCCGTCACCACAAGGGTAGCTCGCAAGCGCGAACCACAGAGCCTTTGAAGCTGTCGGGGAATAGGAGCTGTGAGTGAAGTCTTCGTGGTGTTACAGCGTTCAGGATCGTCACCTTTAGCTCCTCAACACGCCCACTATCATCGCATAGCACAAGTGAATGAAAGTGAGGGGGGGGCGGAATTGTGCCGTCAAGTTCATTGCCCATGAACGTACCTAGAGCGTACATCCCCCAGCATCGGCTGCCACGTGGATTTGAGGCCCTTGTTGACATTGCTCAAAATGCGCACGAGCCCCAGCGATTTTGGTCGGATGCGCCACAGCGTCTGGATCACCAGAGTCGAGGCGAGAACGACTGGGGTGCCGAGGTCGCGCTTCCATTCTTTTTGGGTCTTCCCGACTAGATTCGTTTCCCATTCACGTTGGTTGATCGACGAGTAGAGACTGCGTAGCTCAATGCTCAGCGCCTGAAGAGACTCGAGTCGGAGTCCTGGTTGGGAACAGGTATGGAGGGCTCTTGCCCGCTCTAAGCACAACGACCGTCGAAGGACACGGCCTGTCGTCTCTGATGGCCAGCCTTCGGCCTCGACGACTTCAACGATCAGCACTAGCTCTGGTCCCAACGCCACCGCGAATCCGATGCCAGCGACCGTGCCAAAGAACCCCATGGAGAACGGATACAAGTACGAGAACAACTGCAACTACAACCAAGGCAACAACGGTAGTCCCGGCACGACCGCGGGCAGCTCCGTCAGCACGACAAACGCAAACACCAACACAAACGCGAACCCCAACGCGACTGGGTACAACTACAGTTACAACTACCAGTAAACCCACGGCAGCGCAGGCACTAGTACCAGCACAAGCACCAGTACGAGCACGTCAACTGGAAACGTCAATGGTAACTCCAACTCCAACTCCAACTCCAACTCCAACTCCAATATCGCGAGACGTTCGCTTCGTGGCTAGACCAAGTCACAACCAGCGTCGTGCACAATCGTTTTTGTGGAGGGCTGCCAAGAGCGAGCTCGATGTAGTGCGTCTACACACCAGCAACGTCAAGAATTTGCGTGCGTCACCTTAATTAGATTACTTCGCTGCGCGTTGTCTCCTCTTCTTGGCGGTCGGCACCGGTGGCGGCTGCGACGTGACTGTCCTTGTGAGCAGAGCGACTTCCATCTCAGCCAGCGAGTCCCGAAACCTACATATTAGCATATTCGTCAGCCATTCTGCCGCCATGCAATCTCCACTCTACACAATCACGTACGGTGCAATGTGCTTCTGTAGATTCGCGTGCTTTGCCGAGGCAGCGTCGACAGCCCTCACGAGAGCCAGGATCATCGGCGCGTTCGTATCCGTGACCTCGTGGAGACTCAACAGACTCACCGCCACGGCCAGCGAGTCTCTCGCCTTCACCAGCACACTGCGCATACTGCGACTCGCCATCTCCTCGCTATCACAGCCAAATAACACCCGAAACAGCGCGCACACACGCGTGACGAGGTCCGCGTAATCAGCAGCGCGTCGCTGTTTCATCTCTAGTGCTCCCAGCGACGTCGCGAGCGGCCAGCACGCGTCGATGCGCTGCAGCAGCCGCACGCGGATGTCTTCTTCTTCCTTCACATCGCTCTCTTCGTCGTCTTCATCGTCGTCTTCTATTACCTGCACCTCCACGTCGTCGGTGATCGGTGGCCTATCTTCTTTCTTTGGGGCTTCTTTCTTCGGAGTCTCAGGCTCCGGAGTGGGCTCATTCTCATTCTCAGTCTCAGGCTCAGGCGTCGGACTGCGTCGACGCGGCACCACGAGCTTCCTTCTCACCTGCGAGGGCTTGGCGAGCGTGCGTTTGGCCACTTGCTTCGCTCTTCGAGGCGGCGACAGCGCAGCGGCGTCGGGCTGGGCCAAGAGCGGCTCCGACTCCGTCTTCTCCATCGTATTCCGGCACTTACAGCACACGGAAAGACCCCATTCCGGCTTCGTTGGATGGACAGAGCCTCCCAGTTGACCCACTGCACGCCTGAGTGTGTTCTGGGTCTCTTCCAGGTCCTGCAGCAGCGGAGGATGCGCGTGACAAGGCGTGATCTCGTCACTTCCGAGAGCTCTCGCGGCGCTTCCCACGGACCGCAGACGCTGCAACGCGGCGTGTGCATCGTGGAGGCGGTGCTGAACCTGCATGAGCTCTAATCGCAGCGCCTCATCGCAGTGTTCGCACAGCTCAGGCGCCTGTAGCCGCGCCAGAATCGCCGCATACCCAGCCCCCGCCATCTCTGTGCATGCATACAGCCCAAGTGACTTTAATTATACCCCATGAGGCAATAAACTGCACAAATATCAAAGGCTAAGCTAAGTACAAAACCTAAGCTAGTCAAAATGGCCAAATTAGTCGCCGATGAGATCCATGGGGACGATGATTCCTAGATCTGAGAGGTCTTTCGTGAGCCGCTGGAGCACGTTGCGACGCACGCGGGGGTTCGTAATGCGACTGTGGAAGTACTCGCGTATCTGGCTGGTCCGCATCTCTCGGTGCACAGCAGCAAGATCCCGTTCAGAGACAAAGTACTCGCCTTTCGTAGGGTTCTTCTCGCAGTTTCTCACGTGGTCGTGCGTTTCTCCTGAGCTTGTTGAGCTGAAGGCCACGCAGTTCGCACAGAAGAACCGTCCACACGTCGCGTTGCCGCACTGGACGCACGTGCAGCCGGAGAAGTCGAGAAACGCGGCCTTGCACTGTGGACAGCGAAGCGTGAGCACGGTCTCCCGAAGGAACTGGACGTGGCGGTCGGCCGCCGTGCCGCCTCCGGCTTGGAACTCGTCACAGCTCGTATCATCGTGGCGTTTTATGGCTTGACCTGTCGTCTCGAAGCACGCTAAGCAGTAGCTGTCAGCACAAATCTCGCAGTGGATGAACTGGCCTCCCTCGCCGTCCCATTCGATTTTGGCTCGGGACAGGATCTGGTTGCAACCGGATTTCGGGCACACGACACACTCGCTTGGATGTCTGGCCACGTAGTCAAATACAGCAGTCTCGACCAGCGCGTCGGCGTTCTTGTTGACTTTAAAGACGTCGTTCACGTGGATGCGGCGCCCACAATTGTACGACGGACACTTGAGCTGCAGTGGCGTTGACGGCGTGATTCCTGGCTGGATGCACTCGAGGCAGAACAAGTGCCCACACACTGCAAACTGCACCATAGGTTCTTCCACTGGTAATGTGCACACGCCACAGTCAGGCAGTGCCTGGTCCTCCGTGTCGGTGCTTGATCGCTCTGGGCGTTCGACGAGTCGCCGTTCGCGTGACCACTTGGCAACGAGGGTATCGACTTGAGCCCTAGACCCGGACAGCGCGACGCGACCACCCGATCCAACCACTCTGACGTGGTAGAGCTGCTGAATGGCAGGCTGCGCCAGTAGCCAGTATCGCACCAACTTCTTCGATTGTTTTGGCGTGAGACCGGAGGATGATGAGTCCTGAACTTTGCTCAGATCCACGCGGACAATCCTGTCGAGCACCTCAACGTCGTTCTCAATCTGGTCAGCCAGCTCCTTCAAGGCCTCCACCGTCTTCTCACGATTCTCCTTTGTACCGTAGATTAAGAGGCCTGTGCCGCTGTGAGCTCGTGTCGTCCACGTCTTGGTCTCGTGGGTGGGACCTTGAGAGTCGAGCCATGCGTCCACTTTGAGGCGACCAGGGGCAGTGAACAGAGCACTCACGTCGGCTCCATCCAGCTTTTCGAACTCGACCACACCCTCAATCGCGTCCACTGTCTCTCGGAGTCTCTGTCGAGACCTGCTCACTAGTAGCTGCATGACTAGATCCCCTTTATCTTGAGACTGGCGGCACTTGACGCCCTTGGCTTGGGCTGAGCTCAGTATCTGAGTGATACTCTCGCGGAAGCATTCAAACAGCTCATTTGTGAGCTTCACGTTGGAGAAATGCTCAACACACAGCCGAATTGGTTGCCCGAACGGCTTGTCGTCGCGAATTTCCTGCCAAATCGGGCTCTTTTCAGCCTTCAAGCACACTTCTTCGACACGCAGCACATCTGAGAGCTCCACGATGACTCCGACGCGACGCGCCTTCCGTTTCTCCCATGACACCAAGTTTTCGTTCGTTTCCAGGCACGATACAAGCGGCAATGAGTACATGCGTCGCTGTTGATCCGGTGAGTCAACGCCATCCTCCCCTTTTCGGCGGCGAATCACGCAGTCGATGGCCTGAGCCGGCGCCGCCAACTCGATGAGCTCTTCTTCGTCTACATCCAGCGGCAGTCCGTTCGTGATTTCCACACACAACTCCAACTTGGCGGCGTCCTCTGCATCCATTTCGCCAATTGCAGCTTCATCAAACAGGAGGCGACCCGCGGCTTGAACGAGTGGAGGTGGTTGTTGCTTCAGTTCGATTTGATCTCCACTGCATGCAACTCCAAGCGTTGCCAGCCACGACTCGGGGAGCTGCAGATCATCGTCAATTCTGTGCTTCGATAGAACACCTCGTGGGCTCGCACGGACCCCCGCGAGTTGAGGGACGTCGGCGTAGCTTCTCAAGAACCTGTTGGCCGCTGATACGTCAGCAAAGCTCAGTTTCGCTCGTCCGGTAGCGACGCCGCCGGCCCACGAGATCTTGATCCGACCGCCAAACTGCGAGGCCATGATACTATGTGGCGTAGCATTCGTAGCCGAACGCAGTGGCACGACCTCCGCACCCCGAATCGCATCGCTGTTTGAGAGTCGTTCGAGCAGTTTGCGAGCGAGATACTTGCTGTCGACACGGACGTTGACAATATCAGTTCCAACGACCTCGACTTGCTGCACCACGGGATCCATGAGGCCTTCACTCTGTCTTGCAATCGTCTCGAGCAGTGAGTCGACGCCGTACTGCCACTTGCAAACGCTGAGTGATACGAATTCGTCGTGGAAGAGCAGCTCGTGCACTTGGAATCCACTCGTGATCACCGCTCTCGTGGAGCCCATGTAACTTCTTTCGTTTGCGTGCTGTGTGAGCTTCTTGCGGCCATTTTCCATGTGAAATTCGAGATCTTTGCGGACTTGAACGACACGACGCTCGGGTAGTTCGACAGCAGAGACCATTCCAGCAGTCGCATCAACAATCAGCTTGCATGCGAGCTGCTGCTCCAACAGCGCCAATTGGGTGTCTCGCTCTTCTCCATCGACTCCAAACACTGCCGTGATCAGCTCGTCACTGAGACCTCGCCAAGTATATGCTGCAATCGGAAGGTTGAGACGCTTGGACGCCAACTCGGGCGCCTCTTCGAGTATCCACGCTTCTTCCACTGGCGTTGGGAACTTGAAACATGGTGTACCGTCGTCGCAAACGGCGTCCTCACAATAGACGATCCACTCGCCACGCCTTCCGACGCCGATGCCTTCATCCAACGGCCGTTTCACATGCGTGGAGAAACGATTCGAAGCAACGAAACCCACAGCTTGTGTCTGAAGGCTGAAGAACTCAACTGGCGCTTGAGGTCGGCTCGAAGGCTTCAGGACGGCTGCATTGGCGAAGAAACCAGCGGCAATGATACGTCGAAGCGCTGTTGTGTCGATCATATTGCTCGTGTCGTCACTCTGCTCCTCTTCCTCGCCAATCGCGATCGCGTGGAGCCTCTCAGTGAAATGTTGCGCCAGTCGCATCACTGTGGGATCAATACCGCGGCCAATGCACCACTGCTCGCGAGACGACTCGTTTTCTGGCTCGGGTTCTCTCTCACCGGCCTTTTTCCACCGATGAAATGCGTGGTACATCGCTACGATGTCCCCCTCATCACCGTTTTCGATGGTGATTCTTGCCGACTTCGATTGCTTCGCCTTCTTCTCCTTCGGAAAAGCCTCGTGATAGAAGCGTTTGGCGACCAAGATCATCACAACAAGCTCGATTGCGGCTCGCAAGAGACTTCGCTCGGCGCCAAATGAGACCATGCGGACGAGCCTCGGGTCCTTTAACTCATCTGCCAGTGGACTAATTTCTTCCTGGTGGCACTGGTCTGGATTGTCGTTTTCGGTGCCATCCGCATTAAGCCTCACACAGACGCCTGGACGCGAGCGTCCCGCTATCCGTGCACGCCTCTGGGCTTCGCTGTGGCTCACTGAAATCACTGAAATCGTCTCCAAAGACGGCAGCGAACCTGACGAGTGAATCCGAACTCCATAGTGCACTCCCGAGTCAACGACAATCCCGACGCTGTCAAGAGGCCCCAAAGCGTCGGCGTTTTCACTTGCGAAGATCACGTTGCGTCGCCGTTGCTTCGTTTCCTGGACGTCCAGCCACTCAAGCGTCTCCGCTTCCTGATGTGGGACCATCACACGCGTCTGAGCTGACCGTAGGCGCTTGGGTTTGTCTCGTGACCATCGTTTTGCCTGAGCAAGCGCGTCCTCAAAGTGAGTCTTGGCCTCCAATGCATCATGTTCGCTGGGTAAGAAGCACAGGATATCCCCGTCGCTTCGGCTGTGAGCTTCGTGGAGTCGCAACGCGCACATCGCCACAGTGAGTGGCAGTTGCGTACAGCCAGCCTTGCCACTACGCAGATACCCTGCCGGACTCTCGTGCGTGATGCTGGTCGGAAACGCGACCGTCGGTACCTCGATCACCAGTGCATCGGTCAGTGTATCGATAATTGCTGATGACGAAGAATCATCACTAGCCACCACAATGATCTTCAGGTGCTGCCACTGCAAGGAGACATCCCTTAGAGTGCTGATGAGGTCGTCGTCTCCAGGCCCGACGCCATCCACCACCACACAGCACACGTCGTCAACGGCACCGTGGTCGACGATCTCGACTAGCTTCCGCAGCGTTACGAAGTCGATCTCCAGCCCTTCAGCTAAGACGACCCGTGTGTCCGTCTCCAATAGACCCTTGTACGATCTGCGTTCGCCCACGCTCCACTCGAAAGCGACCATCTTCGCAACGTCTCGCGCTGCTCGCTGCGTCCGTTGCATACACAACACACGCCCTCGCAACGCGGCGGCGACATACTGAGGCACGCGCGTGATAATTCCACTCTCCGGAGCCGCCTGAACGACCAGAACGCGAGCTGGAGACGACAGAAACGCCTCGATCTCCAGTCGCTTGGCACTGACACTGCGGCGACGCTGGAACTGATACAGTTCCCTCTCGAGTCGCGCTCGTCGTTCTTCTCGACTCATCATCTCCTTGAGCTCTTCCAGTCGAGCCACCTCAGTCTCAAAGACCTCTCGTTGGCTTTGCAGCTCATGCAGCCTTGCGTGTCGCGCCTGGATGAGCCGTTGTTGATGCGCGTCATTCGTGTCCCCATTCCTCGGAATCGCCAGTCGCTGCAACGCTAGCGCCTCCTGCTCCACGAGCTGCTGGTGGCTCTCACGGGCCTCAAACAGTCGCTCGCGACGCCGTCGTATCTCGTTCATGGTCTGCAAGTCTGCCAGTGATGGAATGGTCTGGGGACGGAGATGAGACCTTGTCGCGTAGCCCGAGGATACGAAGACGCTGATTGGACGAATAGGTGGCCCTGCTTATGAGATGGTATCCCGTCGCACGCCTGGGCAAAGGGAGGGCAAAGATCCTATCGTTTCGACTGCAGTTTTGCTTACTTTCACTTTATGGCTTGCTCGTAGTGACCTCCTTACTCCTCGAAGTCGTCTTCGTAGCACTCGTGCTCATGAGCTCCAACAGGCTCGTCCTTCGCTTGGCGTCGGCGTCTTCCTCCGTTCTTCGTCTTGGATGGTGACCGCACTGGCGGATTCCCACACTCTCCATCGTCGTCCTCATCATCATGGGTGCGTTTCCCTCGACTGCGATCTCGAGGTGACACTGGCTCGACAAGACTCATATCGTCCATCTCGATGATCTCTTCCTGGATGTAGTCGCTGTCCCCATCCGCCTGGTTCTCCGTGTCCAGAGAGAAGCGGCCGTGCTTTGGCTTGGCCTCCGACTTGCTTTTGGTCTCCCGCCGCAGGTTTTTCGACTGCGGCGTTGACAACCTCGCGTCACTCTTGAAGTCAAACGGCCGCACAGCAGCACCGTCTCGATACACCGGCGTGGGACCAGGTGACTTGGCTTCCGCTGCACGAGAACCGCCTGGGATCTCCTCTTCGATCCCGTCTTCACTGTCTGGTGAGCCCATAGCCGCATTTCTCGAACGTCGCTGCTTCTCTTCTAGCTGCCGGTTCTTTCGCTCTCGCTGCTCAGCATCCTTCAACGGCTTCAAGAATGGATGAGCTAAACAGCCTGCGGCCGACAGTCGTAGCTTGGGCTCTAATTGGATCGTCTGCGTCAAGAAGTCGAGCGTGCCGTCGGGCAAAACGCGATCACCAAGCAGTTCTTGGAACGACTTTGTCGGCGTTTTCACTGTAGCGACACCACGCGGAAGCCGAGCAGCAAGTGGTGGAGGAAGCGAGCCGAGATACTCTTGGATGAGGTTCCTGAAGTCACAAGAGGTAAGTATGTACCCCATCATCAGACGAACAGAGAGAGCGACTCACAGTTGGTCGATTTGGGTGTTGCCGGGAAAGAGCGGCCGGCCAGTGAGCAGCTCCATTAACACGCAGCCGACACTCCAGATATCTGCGTCGAACGAGTACCTGTCCATACTGAACACGGCTTGTGAGGATAGAATTTGACGGGAGGACACAGTGAAGGAGGAACTCACCGCAGCTCTTGCTCAGGTGGACGATACCACCGCGTCGCCACGTAGTCGCTCAGCGGATCGCCTTCAAACTGGATCGTGCGCGCCACGCCAAAGTCGCACACACGAATATCTCCATGCTCGTCGATCAGGATGTTGTCCGGTTTAATGTCTTCACTCATAGAATTGCTACTCAGCAACGGAGCGCGAGGCAAGCACACTCGAGGCAATGCATACCTCTGTGGATGATATGGCTCGCATGGCAGTATTGCAGCGCCTGGCAAAGCTGGTAGATCAAACGCTGGGCGAGAGACGGCTTGATGCCTCGTCGATTGCGGTTTAAGAGCTACACCAAAGCCCATGGTATCATGAGGTCAGCAGCCGAACTCGATAGAAGCTTTTGGTTTTCGTACCTTGTTCATGCTGTCCGGGACATGATCGAAGACCAAATGCAGCAGTCCTTCATGGCGAAAACTGTGGCGATAGGAGACGATGTACGCGTGACTCAACATTGAACAGGCCTGGATCTCACGCTTCGAGAGCTGCTCGTCTGGATAGAAGCACACAAACAATTGAATACGCCGCATAAAGCCTCCCTGCATTCAGTGGATTGCACGAACCGCCCACGGTCTTGAACTTTTTGATCGCGACTTGATCATTCGAGCCCTACGCACACGGTCTGAGCCCTCCTGACGTGTATGAGTCTCTCCATCCAAACTCAACTAACCTTTTCGGTCGCTCGGTACACGATGCCGTATGTTCCTTCACCTACGACCTTCTCGATCGCGTACTTCTCCATGATAGTCCAGCGTACTCTCACGACGCCATGCAGTAGCCGCTTGATGGCTTCGTGGTATGACAGGAATCCATCTTGCCACTGCAAACTGACCTGTAAAAATAGCGCAGCTGGGTGGTCTATTACAGTACGTGCGGTGCGTGGGCGCAGCTCGCCTTGATTCGCCTCCGCTTCGCGATTACCATCCCGAGAAGTCTCCGAATCCTCCGGCGGATGTCTTCGCCTGCTTGCTCTTCTTGCTTTCAATCGCAACGGGCACTGCGACGACTGGCTTTTGCGGCGCGTCGTCCGTTTCTGCCAATGATCGTTTTTTACTGGAAGGTGCTGCCTTGAGGTACTTGCCAACGGTCGCACCGGACGACTCTTTGCCTTGAGACTTAAACTTTGACATGTCGACGCCTTCCACGTCATCGTACGCAACCCACTCGTTTCCGACCTTGACCACTGTGCCCTTGACTCGCTGCGACTCTTGCAGCTTCTGCTTCTCGACTGTGAACACGTCCGTGCCCTTCGCTAATGCATCTTCGTAGTCTTGGAAGGGATTCTCCAGTACGTGGGCCTTGATGATCTTCACAGCATCGTACGGACGGTCTTCGTCGCCAGTCGAAAGTTGCTCGAAGGCGTCAAGCACACTCATACTGGCATCGCCAATCACACGGCCAAACACTGCGTGCTTCTTGTCCAAGTGTGGCGTGGCCTTGAAAGTGATGAAGAACTGCGACTTGTTGGTTCCTGGACCCGAGTTTGCCATACTAAGCACACCACGCGCGTCGTGGCTCAGCCGCGAGTCCATTTCGTCCCTGAACGGCTTCTTCCAGATCGACTGGCCGCCTCGACCAGTGCCCGTCGGGTCTCCGCCTTGCATCATGAAGCCCTTGATGATGCGGTGGAAAAGCACTCCGTCGTAGTACTGAGTAGCACACAAGCTCATGAAGTTGTCAGCCGTCTGCGGGACAAAGTCGCTGTCGACTTGGAGGTGGAGGTCGCCCAGCGTCGTCTCCAGGCGCACGAGTCCTTTCTTTTTCATCTTGCGCACCACACGCCATCGTTCTTCCAGCACCTCTGTGTCTGTGGCGACCATGTTGCCGTGCTCCGTGATCGGAGCCATCGCACTCGACGTGAACGACCGCGACACGGCACCAGTCGTGAACTTGGAGTACGTGATCGAGCCTGGCGCCGACCCAGACGACGAAGACGCCGCGGTGACGGGAGGCTTCCCGTGGGTGAGCTTGGCGATGATCTTTTCACGCTCGCTGACTCCGTCCGTGTCGCCACGCTGGATCTTCTCCGCCAGCTCGCGCTGCTTCGCCTTCTTGGCTTCCAACTCCTTCAGAATGCGGTCCGTCGCGGCATTCGTTCGAATGTTCTTGGCAGCTTCCGACGTCGACGTCGCCTGTCC
Organism: Pythium sukuiense; assembly: GCA_023334995.1. Classification (NCBI taxonomy): domain Eukaryota; phylum Oomycota; class Peronosporomycetes; order Pythiales; family Pythiaceae; genus Pythium; species Pythium sukuiense. The sequence goes on from JAADVL010000320.1 coordinate 17,466, forward strand.
AAATCATCCCAAAAACGTCATTTTTAGAGATAAAAATCGATCAAAAGTCCCTCTCGACAGCCACTCACCTCGTCCTTGTCCTTCGCTCGTCGTAGATGCTCGAAGTTCTCGATTTCTCGACTCGAGAGGTCCTGAGGATCCTGAAGAATGATGATATCCTTGCGCTTGAACGACTCTCCGGTCAAAAGATCCTACGCACCACCCAAAACACCTCCTAAAATGAGTATTCACGTCTAAAAAACACCTCAAAACACCATTTTGAGAGCCACGTACCGTCCAGTTCTTGGGCTTGATGTTGAGCTCCTCAATAGCGTCGTACGCGAACACGTTGCCCGTCGTGGCGATGGCTGCGATCTTGGTGTTGTCCGTGAAGACCTTGTAGGTCACGGGGCAGAAGTACGCGCCGTCCGAGTTCTTGCTGAACTTGAGCTGCACGAGCTCCTTCAACGCCAGCGGCGCGCCCGTCACGGGGTTCTAAACACCACATCAGCGCCACGAATTAGCAGCTATTTAGAGTACTTAAGAGAGGGTTTTACGCACGATTTGGTGCTCTTTGACGAACGGCACGATGGCCTCGAGGTCGAAGACGTGGCCTTCACGCGTCGCCACGGGGTTCTACAGCGCACAGCCACGGCGTCAAGAGATACAGACAACGATGCAGTGTATATATACAGGAGGACGTACGCTGAAGGGCGTGAGCGTGATGGCGCAGCAGTCATAGGGCAGTCCTGCATCACAGAAATGGCGTCAGATGAGGAGCCGATTGCGCGGCTTCTACCGGGTGGATAGGACCGTAGACGGCATGAGCGCAACGCACGTCGATATGCGCGTTTGATCTCGGTCTTCTTGCCGCCGTAGAGGTACTTGTGCTCAGTCTGCGTGACGAAGAGCCGGTCCTTGCTGTGGCGGTTCTTGCCCATTTTCGCTTCTTGGTGCTGGTGTCGAATGGACAAAATGCGAGATGCGTACTTAGTGGGATTTGAAACGAACTTAATCCGAACTTAGTCGTTGCATTCCTTGAGGCAGATCCACAACCAACATGCGCATCAACACCGTGTGGAAGAGCTCGTCGGCGACTGCCGCGCGCGCCACATTGCGCCGCTCCACACGCATCACCAGCGCCACCACCGCGCCACATCCGCTATGCACTCGTACTGCTGTGTCTCATGCTCAATTTCTCGGAATTCCTATGCAAGTTGGCCACGTGCAGAGCCTCTCAACCGCCTCCGTTGGATACGACGGACCGTCGATCTGGCAGCTCGCTGAGCAGCTCCGTGACACCGAGTGCATTGCCAAGGGCGACCGCGAGCCCACCGTGGCTGCTATCCAGGGCGTGGTGATCAAGCCCGGCTCCACGGACGACCGTGAGCGCCAGGCGCTGGACATCATCCAGAGCAGCGTGCTGGAGGCGCTGCTGGGCTTCCTGGCTGACGAGCGGCTCGTCGACTTCCACGTGCCGACGTATCTGACGCTGATCAAGCTCACGAGCGAACCGTTTATCGCCCAGGAGATCTCGCGACTCAACGGCACAGGTATGTACCCATGGTCCGGGTCAAAACCATCCACGGTCTCACTTAAGTAACCATGTATATGTGTAGATGTGATCGCCAAGTACCTGACCCACGCGGACCCGCGTCTGCAGGCCGCTGCGTGCCTTACGATCGGCAACTTGGCGCTGGGCGCTGGCCCGCAGGCCACGGTGAGCTCCGTGGAGGTCGTCGAGGGGCTGTTCCACGTGCTCTCGAGTCCTCACGAAGCCATCCAGCGATCGGCGGCCGCCACGATCGCCAACGTTGCGGGCTCGAGCTCAGGCCGCCAGCAGCTCTGCGAGGTTGATCACGTTGTCGCGCTGTGTAACCTGCTCTCCGGTGAATACTGTACGTGGGTAGCTGTCTGAGGAGCCCACGAGGCTGTGCACTGACGGACTGTTGGATTTTTGTGTGTGACAGCGGACTCGCTGCGTAGTGCGGTGGCATTCGCTCTTGGCAACATCCTGTCAGACCACGATACGGCGGCGCAAGACGCCTTACGTGAGTCCGGGGCTCTCCCAGAGCTCATCCTTCTCGTGTCCCCTGCTTACCCAGACGAGATCTGCAGCACCGCGGCGTGGGCGATCCATCATGGTGTCCACCAGAACCACGAGAGTCAGACGATGGTGGCTGAGGCTGGTGGAGTGGGCATGCTCTTCCAGCACGTGTTCGCGGACAACGAGACGCTCCAGACCAATGCGCTACTGGCGTTGGAGAGCACGATCACAGGGCACGAGGCCAACGTACAGAGCGTCCGCGACAACACTGGCGCCGTCGAGCTGCTCGAGGCACTCAAGTCGGAGGCGGAGGACGACCTGAATCCCAACGCCAAGCGTGCACTTGACGCCATGCTTCAGCAGATCCTCTAGTGTCAGGCAATATACCATGACAAAACGACTAAAACAAATAGGAACAAGTTTTCGATGCATCTATGGAGACGAACGGGTCTCTTTCTGTGTGTGTCTAGGCGCGGCTCTCGTGCGGCTTCGAAGACCGCCACAGGTTGCTGACCTTCCACTTGACGCCTTCGTTCGCCATCACGACGTAGACCACAGCAACAAACATCAAGACGTAGAACAGCACTCCACGCATGCCAGCCTCTTGCTCTTGAGCTGCTTTCGGAGAGCGAGTCGCGTCGTCTTTCGGCGCGGCATTCAATTTCGCTGCCCAGACCTCTCCGTCGCCACCAGCTCCAGCTTCAGCGTGCTTATCGACACCTTGCGGCTCGAAAGGGTCTTCTGGACCATTCGGGTCATGGGCTTTCGGCTTCGTCGTGACCTTGCTGGGATACAGTTTCCAGCCACCACCAACAATAGTCTCCACCTCCGTGGGATCGGTGTACGGCACCCAGTGGAGCTGTCGGCACGTGTCCGTGTCGTTCTTTCCTTTTTCAAACGTCACACCCGAGAACGCGAGGTAGTCCTGGAACGACCGCACCTTGCCGAACGCGTACTTGTCCATCTCCTGCGCGTCCACCTCACCCACAAACGGCTTTCCCACGATGAGATGGAAGCGGTTGCGGCCGCGCTCCCGTTCCTTTTCCTTCTTCGCCAGGTCGACTTTGACGTGCTCAAAGCTGCAGATGCACACAGAGTCCGTCAGTCTTTCTCATCAGCCAGTCGCTTACTATCAAACAGGAACTTACCGAGCAGGGACACTGGAATAGTTGTGGTAGACCACGGCACCGAGCGCGCTGGGAGAGTAAATGTCGTAGCCATGGGTCCACAGGTGCGACGCTCGCAGGAACTCCTCGCCGTCAAACATCCAAAGCGTGTGCGAATCGACAAGCACGCGGCGCTCGGCGTGGCACTTGCTGAACGAAAGGCCGGCGCCCCAAAGTGCGCTCAGCTGCGGCCACTTGGGCTTGCTGATCATACTGGCGCCTTCGTTACGCACGAGGCCGTTGCCGCCGCGGATCGTCGTGCACAGGTGCGGGAACGAGTTCGGCGGCTTGTTGTCGCCGTTTTCCAGCACGAAGTCGTGGATGTGGTGCAGATACGTCGACAGCACAGCCATCTCGTTGCCCACGCGCGTCCACTCGGCCAGGATGTTCTCGTCCCACTTGTTGGTGAAGATACTGTGGCCATCGAGCTGCAGACAGAACTCCTCCTCGCGGATCAGCTTCTGCTGGTAGTGACGAGCGAGCGTCGGGCCTCGCGAGTCGTCCGCCAGTCGCTCGTCGATACGGACATGGTCACGGTATGGGCACGGACCCTTCTCCGGCCACTTGGCCTCCGTCATCTTACAGAACTCGTCGATACACTTGGCGTCGCCTGGATTCACTTGGTCCACGACGCCAAAGTACAGTCGCTCTGGGTGTGTGGCTCGCGTGAGGCCCGTGAAGATGGTCTTGGCGCAGCGGTGGCCGTCGCGGAAGACCGAGAGGCCGATGAACACGTCGTACTCATCCGGGATCCGCGGCAGTGGCGGCCGCAAGTGCGCGAGCGAGGCGTCGAGAGGAATGTGCTGGACGGACGGATCCAGCTTCACGGAGCGGTGCGAGTTGACGATGCCCATGGTGACCTCCAGGTCGCTGGCGGCGGATGCGAGGGACATGAGGCACGCAGCGACCAGCAGCGCAGGCAGCGACGACGCGCGCATGGTAACGCAGAGGGATGAAGAGAGATGAGGAGGACGCCACGATTCGAATGCCGAGTATGGTGGCCGTTTCGGACGGGGAGGTCTGAACTGATGCCAGGCGGACTTAGGAGGGATGTATCTGAGTCTGAGGATGTCCTGTTAAAACCGGCTCTTGTAGACGGATGTGGACGGGCTCTGCACGAGTCAAAAACCGACTTCAAGATGAATGGACGAAGCTCCTCTTGAGAGAGATCCACGTGTGTCTCCTGCATGGAGATCGGAGTATCCACGACATCATTCGCTACATACGCATGACACAAAGAACGGATTCTAATGGCATGAAGTGCTATTCTGAGGAGTTACGGCTGCTGGTTGCGCTTACGAGAAGAAAAAGGAGCTCAAGCGGCTGGTGCCAGAGCGAAGGAGCGAGCTCCAGCCTCCTTCAGTCGTGGGATCTTTGAGTGCTTCCGCTTGATTCGTGGCTGTCACGAGCTGAGGTGGTTGCGGCTCGGATTCGGCTTGGGGGGTCGGTGGTGTGCGACGCTCGTCGGCAACAAGCCGCACAGAGTGAAGACTGCGGGCCGTATCGAGTCGAAGTTGGTGTCAATGCGTCTCCCATGGTGACCGTTAGGTCGTCTCTGCTGGTCTACACTTGCTCTCCGAAGGCGTTGTGGCAGATTTTCACGCATGAGTTGAGGCAATTGCGACTTGTCTGCCACCAAGTTCAGTCTGCGAGGACCGATGGGTTCACTGGAGTGCTTTGCATCGTTTATAGTCGGGAACGGCCTTGAAAATAAACGAATAGCCTCGTTTGACGCTCCGTTCGAAGTTCTTTGGCCCTCGGTAGATTGAGTCTGTGATGAGAGTTTCTCTGCTTCAGTCGTGGGCGCCTCCTCTTCCATTTGAACATCACTGGTGAGGCCAACAGATTGCTTCACCAGAGCGTCGTCGTCGTCCTTCTCGACGTCGTCACACACGGGCTTTCTCGGCGACGTTGTGTTCACAACATCTTGCATGACGACATCATCGACTTGTTGATGAGCTGCATATTGCTGATTCGTCTCACTTCGAGAAATTGACGCAGAGAAGTACGATTTCGTGATGGAGTCTGGCACAGAGGAAGGCGTGGAGCTGCGAAGGCCTCGAATTTGGGCGTGATATGCTGATCCAAACGTCATTTCCGACTCCTCTCCAACCGTCGTCGAATGTCCACGACACGAACCATCCGGCACAAGCACTAGAGCGTGCAGGCGTTCCTCGACATCTTTCAGACGACCAAACCCTTCTTTCGAACCATCCATTTCGTCGTCGCCTCGAGGATCGGCCAGCGACAGACCCGCCACAAGCACATTTGTCGAACACCCAGCCGAATTAATCGCACTAGCGACTGGTACTTGAGGAGCTGCTACTTGCGCTGCTGGAGCTGGAGCTGCTCGTGCGGCTACTGGGACTGCTTGTGCTGCTACTGGCGCTAGTCAAGCTGCTGGTGCGGCTACAGGAGCTGCTCGAGCTACTGGAGCTGCAGGACCTGCCACCGGCGCTGCACGAGCTGCTGCTGGAGCTGGAGCCGCTCGTGCGGCTACTGGGACTGCTTGTGCTGCTACTGGCGCTGGTCGAGCTGCTGGTGCACCTGCCGGAGCTGCTCGAGCTACTGGAGCTGCAGGACCTGCCAATGGCGCTGCACGAGCCGCTGCTGGAGCTGGAGCTGCTCGTGCGGCTACTAGGACTGCTTGTGCTGCTACTGGCGCTGGTCGAGCTGCTGGTGCGGCTACCGGAGCTGCTCGAGCTACTGGAGCTGCAGGACCTGCCACTGGCGCTGCACGTGCTGCTGCTGGTGCGGCTACTGGGACTGCTATTGGTGCTGCTCGTGTTGCAGGCAATGGAGGAGTTGGCCTGTGACATTGAACGACGTTTGCTGGAATCGTGATGCCCAAGTCACGGAGATCACGGGCAATGCATCTGAGGACTTGACGACGCTGGCGGATGTCGAGGATCGATTTGGTGAGGTACTCTGTCAGCTGACGGGAGCGTCGAGTCTTGTGGACGAGTTTCAACTGCGCTTCGGACGCAAAAAACGACCCTCGGTTTGGATTTTTGTCGCATTGCCGAATGTGGGCATGGCTTATGCTGGAGTCGTGGGTGCTGAAGTCCAGGCAGTTCGCGCAGAAGTAAACGTTGCACGTGACGTTACCACAGTGCACTGACGTACATCCGTCAAAGTCGAGAAATGCAGATTTGCACTGCGGGCAGCTGAGAGTGAGAATTCGATCACGAATAAACTGGACGTGTCGCTCGCCCGCCTTGCCACCTAGAGCCTGGTTGTCTTTGCACGTCATTCCGTCGTGGCATTCCACGGCTTCGCTTGTCGCTGCAGAACAAGTCGCGCAATAGCGCTTCTTGCACGACTCGCACGAAACAAACGGGTCCTCACGAACATCTCGCAACAGGATCTGGTTGCACGCTACTTTGGGGCAAACGACACACGTTGTGACATGCCGCTTGACGTACTCGAAGACGGCAGTGGTGACGATTGCATCGCCATCGTTTGAGACTACGCTTACGTCTCTCACGTGTACGGGGGAGCCACAGTTTGCGGCTGGGCAGAGAAATGGCAGTTGACTTGCTGGAGTGATGCCGGGCTGGATGCATTCGAGGCAGAAGGAGTGACCGCACTGGATGAAATCGACAATCGGTTCATCGGCTGGCGTCATGCAAACACCACATTCTCGGACACGCTCGTCAGGATTTAGCTCAGCCTCCGCCAGCCACGTGGATCTCCACGACCTCAACCCGTCAGCAGCATCAGAGCTGAGGGACGGGCTGCTGGCTACCTGCCTTTTGTTTCGATCAGGCAGCTTCGTCACAGGCTGTAGTACGAGCGACTTGTGATATGTGTCTTGGGGACGAACCGATCGTTTCTTCGCACCTCGATGGGAGTAGACTTCGCCAGCATCCACAAGCGCGAACCTTTGAAGATCCTCTAGCTTTCGGGATAACTTCGCCACCAGCTCTGCGAACGACTGGAACGCGTGGTCCCGACCCACTTTGTCTCCATACACCCAAATCGACTCGTCCTCGTGGTCAATTCGTACGCAGGCGCCAGACTGCCCGCTCACGAAGTGCTTGCTTGCTCTATCCTTCGCCCACTTGCGTACTTTTGTCATCGCAGCTCCATTGAAGATGATGTGGTTCACGTGCTCGGTGTCCATTTTCTCGCATTCGATGATCTTCTCAAGCGATGCAGCCGAATGTTCCAAGGAAATGATATTCCTGCTGCAGAAAATGATCTCCACCGTAGTGTGATTGACGTTCACCTCGGACTGCACTCCTTTCACTTCTAAGTGGGCACGAAGCCCACTGACCTTCACGGAGAATTGCTGGTAGACCGCTCGATCCAGTGTGAACCGGGAGATGTACTCCTTGCCCAACCGCACTGGCTGACCAAGTGGCGTTTCCATCTCTGCCCAGCCCCAAGTTGCGTTGACAATATCAAATACTTGATTGAAGCGAGCTTCATTCTTGAAATTGACGCTCACGCCAGCACGTTTGGAGACCTCGTCCCTCCAGTCGACGCACAGCTCCTCTCGGGACAAGTACGAGACCAACGGTGCAATCCGACGCTGCCGAACGAGTCGTTCTGACTGCCTACGATTCGGAACGTCATCACGGCTGATCGTGCAGCGGATGATGCGATGGGGGAGCAACCGCTCTTCAAGCAGATACTCGTCCATGTTGTGAGGAATACCCCATGGAAATTCCACGCGGAAAATCAACGCCTCCACTTCGTGAGGCAGCATTGCGACGATCTTGGCGTCGTCAAAGATCGTGTAGTACCCGGGCATGGATTTCAGAGGCGGAAGATGCGATGGTGGTCGATACGGATCTTGTTCCAGCACACCGATGGGGTAAACGTGGGTATCTGCGAACTTTTCGCGCTTGTTCCTCCAATCGATGAGAAAGGCGTTCGCGGAGTCCACACCTGCGAAATACGCCCACGCGCTCCCCTTCGCTGCACCTTCCGCCCATGTGACGGTGACTCTTCCCGTAACCTCTTCTCGTGTGATTGCCTCTGGTAGTTCCGTCGGCTTCAGCTTCAAAGGCTTGATCTCAACTCGCTGGGCATTGCAGAAGTAGCCGAACAGACGCTTGGCGACACTCTTGCTCACGAAATGCAGCAACACTCCGTCCACCTCAACGTCTACGTGCTCGATCACACGCCCATACTGCGCCGTGAAGCCCAGATTCGCCGCCTTGCGCTCCACAAACCCCTTCAACGCGTCAACATCCTGGCCGCCTTTCCAGTTGTTGACGCGTAGCGACGTGTATTCGTCTCCGAAGAGTATCTCGCGCACTTGAAAACCCGGCCCCAGCACGGTGCGCGTCTTGCCCTTGTAGTTCACCTCCACTGTCGACCGCTCTTGCTTCTTCAGACGCGTTTCCGTCGCCAAGCGTCCATTTCCGACGGCCTTTCCGTCGCCTTTCGGGCGCTTGGGCGGCGGCGGCGGCGCTGTGCCTGGCGCGTACACCTGCAGCAGCAGCACATCGTCGTCCTCCATGTCTTCGTCCTCCTCTTCGTCCACTCGTCGCTTGCGCTTGCGCTTAGCCGCCGCTCGCGTGCGCATGTCACCCTTCCGGTCTCTTCTTCTTTTTCTTCGCGATTTGAAAATGTTGAAGTTGCCGCGAAAAGTAGGGGCGGGGTTCGAAAACCTGCGTATCATAACAGTTCTTATCAGATGTTATCATACTTCACGGAAAATATTGCAGCATACCGAAAATGGAGCTTCTTCAAGGTTGAAAGAACGCAAGGAAGGCCGACGTTGGTATTCCGATCACACGCAAGCTACCGAGTTGGACGCCACGTGACTTGCTCATGTGAGATCGATCACCATCGGTTGGGCGGCACGGCGTGCTGGAGCAGGGGGAAGCGGCGGTGCCTCGACGGGGTCTGCAAACATCACATGACGCCCACGGGTTCGTCCGGCTGCAGGTGGCGGTGGAGCTCCAGGCTGTACCGCTGGTACTGGTGCCAGAGGAGCAGGGGGAAAGAGCGGATCTGCGAGCAGGTTTGCAAGCAAATCACGACGCCGGCGGTGTCTGGCTGCCCGTGGGGGCGGTGGAAATTGGATCTGAGCACCAGGCTGAATCGCTGGGACTGGGGGAAGCACCGGATCTGCGAGCAGATCTGCAAACATGACACGACGTCCGCGGGGTCTTGCTGCCGGTGGTGCTGCCGGTGGTGCGAGAGGCATCGGCTCGTCTCCTCCAAACTGGATGGCGTGGTACTGAGGTGCTGCAGCGAGTGGTACCACTGGTGGAACTGCTCCTGCCCGACGTCCTCGCGGGCGACGCACTGGAGGGATCGCTGCTGGTGGCTGTATTGGTGGAGCCGGCGGTTGAGCTGCACCTACGCCTCGTCTCCGGCGACGTTGACGTGGCTGCCGTGGACGCGGCGGAGGAAGCCGAATCTGGAACAGATTCTGAAGAGGGTCTTGGTTGTGGGCTGGCAGAGGCGGGCCCAACGGTTGTGCACGGAGCTGGTTGAGTCTGGCATTCAGCCTCGCCTGAACTTGTTCCAATCGCTCTTGAACTTGGGCAGGGAGTTGGAGCCGGTCCATCAGGCCTGCGCCAAACAAACCTGCTGCCCAGGGTCCATCGAAAATGTTTCCTTGTGGAACCATGTGCAGGAACTGATTAGGAAGTCGCGCAATAGGGATATTCGGAGCCGGTGGAGCCACTGGCGGTGCTGGAGCAGCAGGAGCCGGCGTTGTCACAGTAAGAAGCTCATTTGCGCAAGTGATGCCCAAATCCGCGAGGTCCTTCGTCAGCCGCTTGAGAACGATTCGGCGAGGTTCACCCAGCGGAACATTGGCCACGAGATAATCTCGGAGTTGGTCCGTTCGGCGGGCTCGATGGGCAGTGACCAAACTCTCGGCTGGAACGTGGTAGCGCCCCGGGAGTGGGTTCTTCGGACACTGGAGCACGTGCGTGTGGGTCGTCGCTGACGATTTCGAGCTGTAGTCGAGGCAGTTCGCGCAAAAGTACTCTCGACAAGTCACATTTCCACATGCAACTGACGTGCATCCATCGAAATCCAGGAATGCCGCTTTGCATTTGGGACAGCAGAGCGTGAAAATCTTGTCGCGAATGTACTTGACGAAGTGGTCACCGGCCGATCCACCCACTGCTTGAAAGTCTTCGCAGCTGCTGCCATCGTGACGCTCCATCGCATTGCTTGTAGCTTCCGAGCAGGTCAAGCAATAACTCTTGGCACACTTGTCACAGTACGTGTACTGTTCGCCCATTTCGCCACCCCCTTCGATAAACGCACGAGAGAGAATCTGGTTGCACCCAGATTTCGGGCACACGGCACACTCGGACGGATGCTTGCCGACGTAGTCGAAGACTGCAGTCTCCAGTAGTGCCCTCACGTCTTTCGTTGACTTCGCGACGTCTTTAACGTGGATATTTGACCCGCAGCCACCCATTGGACACACTAGAGGCAGACGATTCGAGTCACTCAAACCTGGCTGGATACACTCGTGGCAGAATGTGTGACCACACAGAGTGAACTTGACGACCGGTTCGTCCACCTCCATCATGCACACACCGCACTCTGGTCGTGGCTGCTGTCCCAAAAGCTCTTCCGAGGACATAAAGCACCCTGCAGTCTCCCACGCACTCAAACGATCCGGAACTTGCTGGCTGCTCCCTGCGACGATTAGGCGATTCGCATTGTCAACGACGGTGCACTCGTAGACATTTCGCAGCACAGGCTGGACCATGAGTGGAAGGCGCTCATTGTCATCGATCGTTGCCGGCGTCGAAGCTGATCCTTCGAGCAGCCCAGGATCGATTCTTGCGATCCGATCGACCACTTGCACGTCTTTCTGGATCGTCAGCGCCAACGTTCTGAGCGCCGTGAGTCCTTCCACCCTGCTCTCTCCTTGACCATACACCCATATCGTCTTGTCTTCATCGGAAAGGCGAACAAACGCTGGTGCAAATGAACCAGCAACCCCTTCCCTTTTCGCCAGCCAATCTCGAACCTTCGCGCGCCCTGCACGGCTGAACAGCACGCTACGAATGCTCGCATCGTCGATTCTCTCGCACTGAATCACGCCCTCGAGCAATTTCACCATACGATCCAAGCCTTCCCGCGATTTGCTTCCAAATTGGATGGTGATGACATTCTTGTCCTCGGTGTCTCGTTCCACCGCGCACCACACACCTTTGTGCACCAGACCTTGGCGGACTTGGATGAGTTCGAAGCGGTAGTATTGATAGACGTCCATGTCGAGATGCGCACAGTAGATGTACTCAATACCGAGTCGCACCGGCTGACCCAGCGGAGACACCATTCCATTCCAGAATGTAGATGCCATAGCGGCGTCGTAGACAGATTTCATACGCTCGGCACACGGAAAGTGGACGCAAAGACCCACTCGCTTGGCTGCAGTGTCCGCCCAATCAATAGCAGGTTCCGTGGCGTCGACATGCCACGTCAGTGGCATCGCTCTTCGCTGGCGACCGAGTCGCTCCGATGGGCGCCGGCCTGTATCTTCCGTGCGGCCAATCTTGCAATGAACGATCTTGTGTGGGGCCACGAGCTCTTCCAGACGAACTTCGTCTACGTCCAGCGGCAGCCCCCTCACGATCTGCACGTTAAACTCCAGCTCCGCAACGCGCTTGGCTCTCATTGTTCCGATCTTCACCTCGTCGAAGTACATTTGGTCGTTGTTGCGGTCTCCATCCACTCGAACACAGCGAAGCGGCGGTACCCACGCCTGGCGGTCGTACTCACTCAGCTGCAGCACGCGTTCCAGCACCACGTCCTCTTCCAGCTCCTCCATGTTGATATCATCGAGCGCTGGGACACCGATGACTGTGATCACGCACGACGAAAGCTCGTTTTCCTTCCGGTAGTAGCTGGCCAAAAATGCGTTGGCCTCGCCAGCATCGGCGAAGAAGATATCCGCGCCGCCCGTGGCCATGCCGTCGGCCCACGTGATGGTCAGTCGATGCGCGTACTCGGCTTTCACTAGCGCCTCTTCCACGACGAGCCCCGTGGACTGGATCGGACCAATTGCCATCACGTCCGACGAACAGAGACTCGTAAACAGGCAACGCGCGACTTGCTTGCTGACGAGGTGCAGCGTCACCGTGCCTTCCTTCGCCGTGTCCAAGCAGTGGACCACTCGCACATTGTCCCCCAGCAGTCCGATGCGCTTGGCGTAGCTCTCCACCATCTCACACAGCGTCTGCGGGTCGCCGCCCATCCAGTTCGTGATGTGGAGCGACGCGAACTCGTCCGCGAACAGCAACTCGCACACCTGGAAGCCATGGCCGACCACCGCGCGCGTCGTGCCCATGTAGCCCACCTCCAGCACCATCCCGTTGGGCTTTGGGGGCGCTTGTGCCGCGGGAGTCGTCGAAATGTGGCTTCCAAGTTGCCCAAGAGTAGTCACTTCCCGCAGTCGTCGCGACGCGCGCTTCGCTCGTGGCGGCGGCGTCGTCCCTGGCGCGTACTCCACGACGCACACATCGTCGTCCGATTCGTCAGAACCATATAATGCCTCCTCGACGGCGTCTGCGGGCCTCTGGCGCTTGCGCTTGGCGGCGGCGCGCGTGCCCAGCGTCGCCATATTCGCCTTTTCGACTGTGCCTGGTGCGAAAAACGGCTTGAATCGAATGGGACCCGGATGACTGAATAACCGGTATATATCAGTATATACCGGTATTTGATTTGATGGTGACTTCAACTGCAAGACGACAGGCAGTAGTGGTGGTGGAGGTGCATTCCCAGCGAAGGTCTTAGTTAAAGACGGCGGCTGTATTGGCCAAACTCCCAGCCCAGAGCGGCGCTTTTGAACATCTCTCTGAGATCGAAGCGCACTGGAGCCAAGCCTGGTCGATCAGAGTGCACGAGCAGCTCATGAGGCTGCTGTCGAGTGATCTGATCCATCACTTCGAAGCTTGCGTTCACGTTGTCGACTGTCATCTCGACACGAGGGCACTCGAAGGGCGAGGCAGCGATCGAACGGATCTGGCCGACTGGACTAGGAGGCATGGGCACGGTCGAGAGACGTCGAAGTACGCTCTCTTCGAGTGGAGCGGTGCGAACGAGACCTCGTCGACCACTCGGATGTTGGTGGGCTGTCCCGGACTGTGGATGCAAGTTTCGTCGCGTGCAAAGACGACGTCGAGTGCAGCCTTGAATAGCAAAGGCGAACGTCGCCGAAGCCCAAGCGGTCTCGCAGGAAAGAGCTTGAAGACGACGACGCGTTCCACGTGCGCTGCAGAGAGGAATTGACAAGCCGTCAAGACGATGTCGTCCATTCCAAGATGGGAAACTTCAATCTCGACAATGATAAACGGTCGGTGAAGACGTCCGGTGACAGGATAGTTCCCCAGTAGCTTGCAGTCTGGTTTCAATGAGAAGCCGTTGTACTCGTCTGTAGCCCCCGAGGCGACGGCCAGGCTGATCTGCCCCGGTGTTCGTTAGCGAATTGACGAAGAGATCCAATTGCCGTCGTGTTCACTTCCATGTGCTCGCACCCTTCGACGTCCACGAGCTCCAGCACACCATCGGCGCTCAGCGTGACAACGAAGCCGTCCAGCCCTCCGGGATGTGCTTGAACGTCATGCGCGATTACAACGCGGATGCCGCAGCAGTCCTCGTCCTTGACTTCGCGGTCTTCCCACTCGATCAGCTCATCGATAAACCGGTCTCGCGCGCCGTCGATGGCTTCCTTTGTCACACTGGCTCGCGCCATGGCCGTCGCAGCCGGAAGGGGGTCTTGGTGGGTCGACGAGTTCGAGTACGAAGGTGGGAAGAGGAGGTGCTAGGGTGTGTAGTGAGAGAGTGAGAGAGAACTGGAGAGCCGCCATGGTGTGGGAGGAGGAAGGATGGCAGTCGGAGGAAGTGACATCCGAACGCTACAGTACTATCAGCCCACGATCGTGCGCCTCGAGTGACAAGACAAAGAATCAAACTGAGTGGAAGTGGACCGTGTCATTGGTGTGGTATAGTTACGAAGAAACAGCACGGCACTGGGAAACACACTACTACCCGAGAGAAACGACGATGATGGTGTGCAGCTCTTAGCGAAGGCGGCTGCGGCGGTCGCGATAGTTCCGGCGATACTGATCCCAGTCCAGAGCGGCGCTTTTGAACATCTCGCTGAGATCAAAGCGCACTGGAGCCAAGCCTGTTCGATCAGAGTGCACGAGCAGCTCATGCGGCTGCTGTTGCGTGATCTCATGCATCGCCGCGTGGCTTGCACTCACGTTGTTGACCGCCACCTCAACAAAGCGGGAACTCGAGGGGCGAGGCAGAGATCGGACGGATCTGGCCGACTGGACTGGCAGCCGTGGGCACGGTCGAGAGACGGCGTAGTACGCTCTCTTCGAGTGGAGCTGTGCCGAATGACACCTCGTCGACCACTCGGATGTTGGCGGGCTGTCCTGGACGGTAGTTTTTGTTGCCGTCGCGTGCAAAGACGACGGAAAGAGCGGCCTTGAATAGCAACGGTGAACTGTGACGAAGACCAGAGTGTCTCGCAGGAAAGCACTTGAAAAAGACCACGCGTTCCACATACGCTGCAGACAGATACTGGGAGGCCTTCAAGATGATGTCGTCCACTCCAAGATGGGACACTTCGACCTCGACGATGATGAACGGCCGGTAGATCCGTCCGTTGACCGGAGAGTAGCCGGAGAGCATGCCGTCTGGTTTCAATGAGAAGCCGTTGTACTCACCTTTAGTCTCCGAGGCGACCGTCAAAGCACCCCTGGCCGGGCACCGATGAACTCGCCCAAATATTGAACCGCTCTCATTTTTACGTTCACGTGCTCAGGCCCTTCGACGTCCAAGAGCTCCAGCACACCGTCGACACTCAGCGTGACGACGAAGCCCTCCAGCCAGCTCTCCGAGATGCGCCTGAACATGGCTGGCGTCACATCGCGCGCGATCACAACACGCACGCCGCAGCAATCTTCGTCCTTGTCTTCGCGGTCTTCCCACTCGATCAGCTCTTCGAGAAAGCGGTCTCGCGCACCGTCGATGGCTTCCTTGGAGATGCGGGCTCGTGCCATGGTCGGCGCAGTCGTAAGGTGGTCTTTAGTGGTGGGTCGACAAGTCCGAGAACGAAGGAGAGAAGAGAACTAGGAAAGGTGTGTGTGTGTGCGGGGGGGGGGGGG
>JAADVL010000321.1:0-32611 GCA_023334995.1 Pythium sukuiense
CAGTTGTTAACAGCGTAGATGCCACCGGCGGCGTCCCAGAGAGCGTGGAGGTTAGTGAACTGGCATGGCGAACGGAACTTGAACGAGTTGCCACCACCATCACCGGCCTTAAGCAGCGGCTCCGACGAGTTGAGACCAGCAACGGCGTGCAGAGGCTGGTGCAGATCACCGAAGATGTGGATGAAGTTGCGTATCATGAGGTTGACGGCCCACGTCGACTTGGTCGTGGCCATGGTCTTGATAGAGTTCTCGAGCGCATCCACAGCGAGGCCACCGAGCGAGTAGGTGAAGAGCGCGAGGTCGTCCGAGGACAGACCGCCGAACTTGCCACCGGCGATGTCCAGAGGTAGATCGATGTAGTGCCAGTCGCTGAGCGAGGAGATCGACGGAGACGTTGGCGACGCGCAGTTGGACGTGCACTTGATCAGATCCGGCCAGATAGCGGCGCCCCAGAGCGAGTCTGTGTTCGGGAACTGCGTGTTCCACGTCGAGAGCACGGCTTTGATGGACGCGACGTCCGCCTTGTCCATGAGCTGCGTGGCGACCTCACCCACGAGCATGTGGCCGTTGTCCCACCAGGCCTGCGTGGCTGGGATCTGCGCAGCGGCAGCGAGAGCGGCGACAGCGACAAAGGTCTTCATGGTCGGTATGGTATAGTGTCACTTGAGCTCTTGTGGGGCTGAAAACCAAAGTGAACCTGGTGAGACCGTGGCGTGCCAGTGGTGCCGCTGGTGGACTCGAGTGCGTAGGCGGCACGGCGGCGCTGCGTCATGTGTTGTGGTGTGGGCTCCCATACAGTACGCGGGAGGATTCACTGGCTGGCGGATCAGATCTGCCAGTTGCGGAGCTGCTCAGCGTGAGACGCTGCGGCAATGGACCGACTCACGAAGAGATGCAATCTAATTAAGTGGATTCATGGCTAGATTCTGATACTAATTGCCGTTGTGGGACTAAATGCACTGTTCTTAGATATTGAATGAGGCCTGATGGGCTCGAGCGTTGACATCACCTTGCACACTAAACCGCACACTATTCTTGATAATTGATATTTGGTACGTTCTAATGTACCACATTGGTATCTCCAGAGTAACTCTAGATGTGTTGATCACTGTAAAACCGGATAATTGGAACTATGTGATACAGCGACACCCATTCACGGGTCGTCACATCGTTGACACGCAGCGTCTCCGTGACTCACGCTGTTCACTGACAGGGTGTCACCGTGCTGAAACGCTGCCTTCAGTCAATCAATCCACCCATCCATCAATCGATCAATCGCTGAGCCCTGCGACGTGTGAGCTCACAGTCTCCAGCCAACAGCGTTCACCACGCTCAAGCCATGACGACGCCAAGGGCTTTTCCATGGTGAGCTGGTGGTGGAATGAAGAGGACAATCCGTTAGTGACGACTGCAAAGTCTTCCACCCCTGCTTGCTAAAGCGTGAGAGCATCGAAGGCATCGTGCGGGTGTTCGTGCAATGTGGCCTAGCGTTACCAGTGCGGACGAAATCAAATGTGTGCGTCAAACGTCGATGTTCGATTGATACGAGTATTAACTTCGAAGTGATAGTCTGTAATGGCGTCCGACGCGCTTACGCGGTGATCTTCTCGGCGATCTTGTCGAGACCCTTCGCTCGGATCTGCTTGGCGAACTGCGTCATAATCACCGAGAGGCGCTTGCCGGCCAACGCGATACGGAACTGAGCGAACTGCGCGGCCCAGTCCATGTACCACTGCGGTGGACACGCGACGAAGCCATCCGAGCCGAAGGTCAGGTCCAGGCCCTTGTACACAACGGCGTCCGCGAGCTTGTACGAGTCCAGCACGACCTTGCGGATGGCCTTGTCCTTGGTGACGACCGCGGTCTGGAAGTCGGCGTAGCTCAGCGACTTGTACGCGTCGAAGCTGACCGAGTCGGTGATCAGCGGCAGCAGAGCGATCAAAGCGGTGGCGTTCGCAGAGAACTTGGCGTCCGGCGTGACCTTGGGGTTTGGCGACCAGTTGTTCTCCGAGTAGACACCGCCGGCGGCGTCCCAGAGCGCGTGGAGGTTGGAGAACGCGCACGGCGAGCGGAACTTGAACGAGTTGCCGCCGGCGTCGCCTCCCTTGAGCAGCGGCTCGGACGCGTTGAGGCCCGCGACGGCGTGCAGAGGCTGATGCAGGTCGCCGAAGATGTGGACAAACTCACGGATCATGAAGTTGACGGCCCACGTCGAGTTGGTCGTGGCCATGGTCTTGATCGCGTTCTCCAGCGTCTCGGTCGCGAGGCCGCCCAGCGAGTAGTTGAAGAGTGCGAGGTCGTCCGAGGACAGACCGCCGAACTTGCCACCGGCGATGTCGAGCGGCAGATCGACGAAGTGCCAGTCGCTGATCTGCGGGATGGACGGCGTCGTGGGCGACTGGCAGTACGTCGCGAGCGACGCGCACTTGATCAGGTCCGGCCAGATAGCGGCGCCCCAGAGCGAGTCCGTGTTCGGGAACTCCTTGTTCCAGGTCGCGAGCACCTTGTTGATGGCCGTGACGTCCGCCTTGTCCATGAGCTGCGTGGCAACTTCGCCCACGAGCATGTGGCCGTTGTCCCACCAGGCCTGTGTGGCGGGGATCTGCACAGCGGCAGCAAGAGCGGCGATAGTGACGAAGGTCTTCATGGAGATCCGAGTCAAAAGCAAGAGTGAGCAGCTCCACTGATGGATGGATGCCCGCTAGTTAACCCACGCAGCCAGCCTGGGCTTGGCTTGTCAAGCTTCTCACCCACGACAGGCTTTCGCGATCAGCAGCACTGTAGTACAGTGCAAAGGACTCGCATTCAGCGCCAGGAAGCGAGGCGGACGGACTCAGAGACTGTGGCGGGCAGCGGCGTGCTGACGTGCGAATCTCGAAAGACGATGCGAATCTTCTGAGCCGAGCCGCTCCTCTCGGTGCAACACCATCATTAGAGTGACAGGTGACCACACTACAGTAGAACTGGATGATTGGTGGTCAGTCAGCCGCGACGTTCTCCGTTGGCTGTGTTTCAACTTCAACTAATGGCTCGAATCCCTTCAAGCGAGAAGCGCAAAGCGGCTGACCAACTTGGTTACCACGGTTTCCGAACACGACATGAAGCGGATCTTCTATTACACACAGTTCTGTCCTGCACTCTCGCTGCTCAGTGTCCTTTTGACAGCGAGCAGCTCCTCATTGACGCGTTGCAGCTGGGTCGTCAGCGCGGCTGTCAGCTCGTCCAGTCGGCTGTTGGCCGACAGCCTCATCGTCATGTCCACGTCGTCCAGCTCGCCCTGCAGCGTGACCCACGCACTCATGACTGCGTGGCCGTGGGTCTCCATTTCGTCCAATTCACTCACCAGAGCGCTGAGCTGGTGCTTGAGGTCTTCCATGTGGACCTGCAGCTGCGTCTTCGCTTTCTTAATGGCATCTTTCCGCTTCTCAAAACCGACCTCTTGATCTTCCTTCTCCTTTTCGCACGCCTCCACCTGCAGCAGACGCTCTTGGAGCTGGACACGACGCTCCTTCTCCTGGTGCAGCAGCTCGAGTCGCCCCTCCAGCGTCTTGGCACTCGCTGCTAGCTGTCGCTCACGAGCACGCAGAGACTTCTTCTCTACCGACAACGGCTCCAGCACTGAGACGTGGTAATCCAGCGTCTTCTCGTTGAGCCACGAGAACGTGTTGTCCCATTCAAACTGCAACACGGCCGTCGCTGGTCCGTCGCCTGACGTTGCAGGCGCGTCGCACACACCCGACAGCTCATTAATACGGGCTGGCACGACGACGACCTGCCGCTCGTCGTTTGGCTTCGTCACGACTGTGAGTGCGAACCCAACGTCGGCGCCATCCTCCTTCACCGCGAACTTCCACTGCACACGCCAGCCAGGCTTCTCGCAGTACACAGGAAGTCTGAACGTCGATCCGGCCTTGATCACCACGCCGCTGTTGAACGTGAGGTACTCCTCGTACTCCGTGCCAACATGCTCGGTCGCACTGGTCTCCACTTGTCCGTTCAGTTCGCCACCAGCCTTCTCCACTGGATCCGCCTCACTCAGACTGGGATCTTCGTCTCGGAGCGCACACGCGTCGCGGAAGACCGACGAGTATTCTTCGAGACTGAGCTGCAGCTCCTCGACGACCTTGCGGGCCTTCTCGGAAAAATCCTCCACGCGTTGCTTGCGCTGGGCCTTCTCTAGTTCCAGCTCCTGCTGCGCGCGCTTCTCCAGTCGCGTCGCGTGCAGTTTGCCAAGCCCATTCTCGCTAGGCTCTGCGTCAGCGCCAGCTGGCCGTTGAGCATCAGCACGTTCCGCCTCAAGCTCCGCGACTCGATTCTTCAGCGCCTGGATTGTCTCAGTCAGAGCATCGAGATCCACCGACTCGATGGCTGACGCACTGTGAGGCTGTTCGACTTCCCGCAGCTGCAGTTCGCTCTGGCGAAGCTGCTCTTTCAACTCCGCGACGAGCCGCTGGTCTTCCAGCTGGTGCTTCGAAAGGCCTTCGAGTTCTGTGAGTAGACGAATGATCTGTGCTTCCTTCCCGTCGAGGGACGCTTCCAACACCTGGAGTTGTGTCGAATCCACTGATGGCGCACTCGCTGGAGTTTCTACTGTAGCAGCTGCAGCAGCTTCAGCCGAAGCGGCCTTGATCGATTCAACTTCCTCCTTCAGTCGTGCAGCCTCTTGCTCTGCTGCTCCCTTCGCCAGCTCCAGTTCAGCGATCCGTGCCATCGACTGCTCAGCTTGAACAGCGAAGTGAGAGCGCTGCTCCGCGTGAGACGCCTCGCTCTGAGATGCCGTCGCCGAAGTGACTGCCTCTTGCAGTTCTCTCACGTGCTGCTTCTTCAACTCTTCCACCACACGCACGCGCTCTTCGTCCTTCACACTAATCAGCGCCACCAACTCGGCTCTCTTGGTTTCCTCAAGCGACTCCAACTCGGCGATACGAGCTTGCAGTGTCGCCACTTGCAATTGAAGTTCTGCAGCGCGCTCATCCGCTGACGATGTTGCCTGTTTCTCGGTCTCCAGCTCCTGGATTTTCTGTGCCGCGTCAGCGACTTCAGCCTCCAACAAACCAATCCTTTCGTTTGCCTCGTGCAGCTCGTGCTGTGCGGATTCCACCAACGCATTCACTTCCTCGAGCTCTTTCTCCTTCAGCAGCAGTGCCTGTTCGTGGAGTTCGGCCTTGGCGTTTGCCAGTGTCTCTTTTTCTTCTTGCAATTCGACAGTCTTCGCCTCAGCCACTCGCAAAGCTTCCTCCAGCTCGCCCTTCTCCTTCGTCAGTGCTGCGATGTGTTCTTTCAACACTTGCGCGGCAGCTTCTACCTCCTCACTGTTAGACGTGGCTTCCTCTTCTCGTTGGCGCAGTCTCGTCATGACTTCTTCTAGCTCCTTCCGAACTCTTGCCTCTTGCTCGATGGCTGCGTCATGGCGTACCTTCATTTCTTCCATGGCTCGCACCAAGCCCTCGTTCTCCTTGCGCATGCTGTTGAGCAACTCGGCACGCTTCTCCACCTTCTTCAACGCTGCGTGGGATCGCGTGCGGTACCGTTCAAAGTCGCTCTCGACCTCCGCCAGCTTTGCTCTCAGGGCAATCGTCTCACCTCCTTCACTGACTGTCGTGGCCTCACGCTCTGCTTCGGCAGCACGCAACTTCTCGCTCAACGCTGACGTGTCCTGTGCATGCTGTGATCGGAGCTCTTCGCAAGTCATTTCATGTTGCGCCACCAAGTCCAGCGTTTCTCGTCGGATTGTCTCGAGCTCCTGCTCGTGTGCCACTAGAGCTGCTGAGTGTGTTGCCTCCAGAGCCTTCAACTCGGACACCACACGCGAAACCCGCTCTTGGACGAGCTTGACAAAGTCGGCGGCAGACGCGCTGTTGTCGACTGAAGCGACGTCACCCTCGCGACTAGATTCCCGAAGAAGAGCAGCCACGTCGTCTTTCAGACTCTCGTCGTCTGTGTGATGCTGGATGTGGTTCTGAAGTGCTTTCCACACACGCCCAACACCGCTTTCACCTCCAGTTGAAGCCGTGTCGACTTGTTGCAGCTCCTTCAGACTTGTAATCGCTTCAAGTTCATCCGCCAGTTGATCAACACTCGTCTGCCACTGCTGCACTCGCGCGTTGGACGCTGCAAGCTCGGTTTCCTTCACGGTGAGCATTTCTTCCAGGCGTTTCAACTGCTCATCAGCACTCGCACCTTGGTCATTGACAGCAGCCTCGAGTGTCGCGACTCGTGCACGTTCAGCTTCCAGCTCCACTTGTAGTTCGGCCAATTGCACACCGTGCTGGAGAACCAAAGCCTTCTTGGCCTCTTCACTTTCTCTAGCACTCGCTTCGCGTAGCTCGCCGATGCGTTGGATCTGCTCATCAAGTTCGCTTTGTCTTGCGGACAGGCGGTCTTGTGTCTGGACGAGAACCACTTCCAGCTCGTCTCGGGATTTCTGCTGCTCGTCCAGTTGGCTCCTGAGCTCCTCGATGGTTGCACGCAACGTGTCCGTCTCGGGTGTACCGGCGACAGGGTATTCTTCATCGTGAGCAGCGCTAGTTGACAGGTTGCTAGCCTCCACGAGTGCGGCTTCCAGCTCGACAACCCGCTGCCTTTGCGCCGTCACCCCTGCCTGCGCGCGCTCGGATTCCTCCCGCAAAACCTCCAATTCCTTTGTGATGTCGACCAACTGCGCTTGAGCTGCCTCCTGAGCACGAGTCGCTTCGTTTTTCGACAAGACGAGATCATCACGATCGCCCTGCACGACTTGCAGTTGCTCACGAAGCTCGTCGATCTGCTTTTCGAGCTCGCCTTCCGCGGTCGAACTTCCGTCCACTGACTCCGTTTTCTCGCTTCGCTGCTGCGACTGCTCCAACTCGGTGACTTGTAGCAGCTTCATTCGTAGCTCCTCCTTCAGACTCAATACTTCATCACCCCTGGCTTGGAGCTGTTCACGCAGCTCACCTATTTGACGCTCGTGGAACTGGTGGTCCTGCTCGCGCTGGGCTTGTACCTCTGCCTGTGCATCACGCTCCTTCGTGAGCTGGTTCATCCACGATTCGGCTTGCACCTTGAGCGAGCTCACCTCCTCTTCCTTGGCAAGCAGCAAGCGCTTGAGCTCTTCGTGGGTGTCCTTCTGGCGTTCGTGGAGCGCGTTCAGATGCTCGATCTCTCGCTCGCGTCGCTCGTGGTACTCGGCCTCCAACTCTCGCAGTGCTTTCTCCAACACAGCGCATTGATTCGTCATATTCGCTGACTCGTCGGTGGCTACACGCAGCTCCACTTCGTGGCGAGCCTGCACTTCGCCCATCTGCTGCTGCAGTCTCTCACACTGGTCTTGAAGCTGCTGGATTTCTTCACTACGATCCGCTGTCTGCGTCTCCGTCACCGCGACTGGCGTCTCCAACACCGCTTGCAAAGCCTCTGCAGTCGCCACTTCGGGATGCAGCTTTCGCACGACTTCGCGCATCTCCAACAGCTCGTTCACCCGAACAACGGCTAACTGTCGCAGCTCATCGTCGAGCGCCGTCTCCTCTGAGACCTCAACCTCTCCCTCCAGCAGCAGTCGCCACTGTTCGCGAAGCTGCTCACGCAACGCCCTCGCCGTGACCACGAGCGTGCGTGTCATCTGCTGCTGGTCAGCAATGTGCTGCGCGCCCACACGCACCGCCAGCGCCGACTGCATGAGCGCGTTCGCAGCCGCGTGATTGCCCTTGGCCTTAATCTCGTCGCTCTTCTTGCCCAGCATCGCGTCCACACGGCCCAGCTTCGCCACGATATCCTTTACGGACGTGCTCGCGGGCTGCTGCGCGCCGTTGGAAACCGCGCGTCCGTCCTGACTGCGAGGAGGTCCATTAAATTGAGGAGCCGCTGCAGGAGCAGATGCATGGGCGTGAGGCTCCGCCGCGTGCACGTGGCGCGTGAGCTCATGGAGAAGCGCAGCTGCGCGTTGGAGGTCCCCCGCCGAGTCGCTGAGTGACTTGGCGGCGCCAGCGTTTCCCTTGCTCTGGACCTCGCTGGCCTTCTGCATAAGCATCTCCGCCACGAGACGCACGCGCTGCGTGGCGGCGTCCGCCTCCGACGGCGACGGCAGCGCCATGCTCTCGATCTTCCGGACGCTGGCAGTTCAATTGCGTGAGTTGACGTGACGACGGAGAGGGGGAGCTGCTAAGATGAACAGATCAGAAAAGAGAGAGCAAAAGTGGTGTGGGCCACATAGCGTATACGATGTGGGAGGTGAGCTTGTATTCGGGTCGTTCGAATCATAGAGCGCGGTTGTGAAGTCGTGATGCCGCAACTTGACGTCGGCCACTTGAGCTCTTGGTGAGCAAAGCTCCGTTCAGACATCACTGGTGTCACACCAGTGATAACAGACTGTGTGATCAGAGTGCGGTGTGGTGGGGACGGACAGCATTACTGTACTTTAATACAGTTTTAAAAAATGGAGCGTTTGGAGCGTGAGAGGAGGAGGCTTTAGAAGCACTGCACCATCGCGGGGATTAGGTAACGAGCTGCTCGTGTTGGTGAGCTCCTCGCGCCGCCCACTTGAGTGACATTTCGTAGTGTTTGATTGGACGAAATTATGGATATGTGAGGCATCAACCAATCAACAGAAAGAATTCGGTGCTGCCCATCCCACCAGGGTCACTCTTACTGACACGCGGGCAGGCATTCAGCGCGAGCAGCCACAAGGCGGGACAGGAGGAGTTGTCGAGACAGTACCTACGGAGCCGCGGAGGAACGCAGGCAGCTCACGCGTCGAGCGCCGCCACCTTCTTGCTGCAAAGGAGAACACCACCCCAGACGACTTGCAAGCGCACGAGTCGAGCCGCCATGGACGAGGAGTTCCTGCTGGCTATCAATGGCGAGTGGGACGCGCTGCTCGCGGCGCTGCGCGACAACCGCACGCTCGCGCATCAGACGGACCTCAACGGCATGACGCTGCTCCACTGGGTCTGTCTGCACCAGGACATCCCCACCGAAGTGCTCATCAAGATCGTGTTCGCGAACCCGCACGCCGTGAATGTGCCCAACGAAGCTGGCCACCTGCCTATTGATCTCGCCGTCCAGGCCGAGTGCGAAGAGCGTATCCTCGAGGTGCTGCGTGCTGCCGACAAGAGCCGCCAGGAGCAGGAAGAGCTAGAGCAAGAGCCCGAGCCAGCTCCCCCCGTTCCGGCGAGAGGGTACTCGCCTGTGTCACACGGCAACGGCTACGAGTACTATCCGGAAGAAGACGACATGACCTTCGAGGACCCTCGGTACTTCGCCAACCCGCATCGTCAGAACCCGTACGGAGGTGGCCCCGCGCATCATGCAGCTCCGCAGCGACAGCCACCTCCACGCGACTACGAGAGCCCGACGCAGACGGATTTGCCTCTCATGACCTACGGCGTGCAGCGTAAGCCGTTGCACTCGATCTACTCTGGCGTGACCCCTCAGCCTGCTGGGCTCCACTCCAAGTCCATGTCTGTCGCGGAAGAACGTCTCCGTGGACGCCCGTTTGACTCGTTGTCCAAGACCGACGAGTTCTCGCTCCGAATGGAGACCGCCAGCGACTCGCACGCCTTGCAGTCGCAGCACAGCAGCAAGTGGCAGCCTGCCGCGTCCGTGGCCAAGGGCACCGCCTTCCCTCCACGATGGAAGCAGTCACGTTCCTGCCATGTATGCGCCAGCCGCTTCACCACGCTCACGCGACGCCGCCACCACTGCCGGAACTGCGGCTTCAGCGTGTGCAACCAGCACTCGACCAACCGCGTGCCTCTGCCCAAGTTCGATCTCCCGGACCCGCAGCGTGTGTGCGACAAGTGCTTCCTCGGTGGTCGCCACGTCAACGGCATGACTGGCATCGGCGGATCCGTCCGTGGAGCAATGAGCGTCGTGTCCGGAAGCGACCGCCACTACGACCAGGAGCAGTATGACGACCAGCCATACGAGCAAGAGCACTACGACCACCACCCGCAGCTCCAGCAGCAGCCGTACCAGTACCAGCAGCACCACCACGAGCAGCAACTGCAGCCGTACGGCGGTCGCCGCGATTCGTTCGGGAGCTTCCGGAAGTGACCTCGTGTATCTACCTAAATAGTGGCCCAACTCTATGTGTTTCTATTGAAAATAGCACCGTATGCCATCCGAATAGAGCGCTTATCGTCTCACGTTGTACTTGTGAGCACCAATTGCCAATCGAAAGAACGAAAATGGCGGACCAAGAGGAAGCGCCGGGCTGCTGGCAGAAGAAAGCAGCGTACGAGGACGCTGATCGGTGGACGATTTGGCCAGTGGTAGGGCTAGTGGCCTGATACGGTGGTGTGGTGATGCAGATACGACCAGTGCTTCGACCAGTGGTACAAGGATGTGTTCCTCCAGCAGAAGGCGAACGGCCAAGTGGGCTGCCAGCCAGAGTACAAGGCCTACCAGGAGTGCTATCTGGTACGTGGGCCTCCCTGAATGGGTGTTTATGACTGGTACCGGTATTCATACTCTGCGCGTTTGCAGAAAGAGCTGGACAAGGAGAAGTCGCTGGTGGATACGATCAAATCGGTCATGGCGTCGGATGTGCGCAAGCGGTGGGAGGACGGCGAGAGCCAGCGACAACCGAGCAAGGAGCAGGAGAAGAAGACAGAGAACAAGAAGTAATAGAGATGCTGTCCGCATGCACGCGCTTGCCTGTGTTATATTGGAGCGACGGTGCTTTTTTACAGGGACTCGCTCTACATCTCCGCCATCTACCGCTGCACGCCGGCCCACTTGGCCATGATGTACTCACCAAAGCACGCGTCAGTCTTCGTGACCGTGCCGTCCAGAAGGTTGTTGAAGGCGCCAGTCTCCTGTTCGCCGCGGTTGCCACCGATACGCGTGCCCTTTGCTCCGGCTTTGCTGTCGACGGACGGCAGGACTGCGTCGAAGTCCGGGTAGAAGAAGAACACCATCGAGTAGCGCTCGCGGTCGTCGGCGATCACGCGGTGCACAGGCGAAACGCACTTCCCGTTGGTCGTGAGCGCCAGGTAGTCGCCTGCGTTCACAACGATCGTATCGGGCACATACGGCACGTCGATCCACTTGCCCTTGTGCAGGAACTGGAGTCCACCGACTTCGTCCTGGAGGATGAGCGTGAGGAACCCCCAGTCCGTGTGCGGGCTCGAACCGATGAACTCGAACCCCTCGGGTGGTGGCGCGCCGTAGTGCTTGTACGGGAAGTAGTGGAACAGCCGCATAATGGAGATCGTGTCACCCTTGTGGCAGTAGCTGTCCAGCACGTTGGCGTCGCCGTACAGCGTCTCCGAGAGCCGCTTCGAGACCGTGCGCGAGGCCTTCACCATTTGCGAGTAAAACTCGGTCATGGCGTTACGATGAGCTCCGTCCCACACGTCACCGCTAGGCCATACGTTGGCGCCCTGGAGTCCGTTCTCAAACGTCTGCGTCGTGGCGGCACTCTCTGGCCATTCGTAGCCGTACGAAAACGCCTCCTTGACCTCGATGCGGTCAGCGCTGCCGCTCTCCTTGCCGATGCCAATGAAGCCACGCGTGAAGCCCTGGCCATTCTGAACCACTGGAATAGACTTCTTGACGTCGCCCGGGAGCGCACAAAACGACTGCGCGCCGGCCATCACCCGCTGCTCCAGCAGCCGCGAGACGCCGTGGCCTGCAGCGTCAAACATCCATCAAGAATCACACTTAGTGCACTGACATGACAGCTACCCATAGAGAAGAGCCGACTCGCCGCTGAGGTAGCAGCATCCAAACTCAGCGAATGCGTCAGCGAGTTGCTTGGCGCCGTCGCGATTGCTCTCGTCCAGCGACACGACGGGCAGCTTGACGGAGGAGGCGCCGCTGCCCGTGGCTACCGTCGAGAGGCTGCGCTGGCGCTGGAGACGCGCGAGGGAGGTTCCGCGCATGCGCAGGTGAGACAGCATCGTTCTGGCGATCTTCTTCTTCGTCGCTTTGCTAGAGAGAGACTGTGAGGAGCTCTCCATATGAGGAGATCAGCATGCATGCAAGCATTCACCCCGGGTGTAACCAGTGTACCCAGAGGGTACCCTTGGGGGTACATACTTCAACATCACACCACAATGGCGAGCCGACGCACAGGGCTGTTCGGCGCGAGCGAGGACGAGCGCGAGTCGCGGCTCAACCAACAGCGCGACTACGCGGCGCAGCTGCAGGAGCAAGTGCGTATCAAGAATGCGCGCGCCGAGCAGGAGAAGGCGCGGCGTCTGCAGGAGCAGCAGCAGGAGAGGGAGCACCTCATGGTCTGTGACTACATGTATAGCATCAGGAGACGAGGTCTTGTGTCAAATATCTGACGAGAAAGGCGGTGCTGTAGGACTCTCAGCAGCAGCAGACGCAGGGAAGGCGCACGCAGACACAGCAGCCTGTGCCGTCTCAGCCGCCACCACTACAGCCTCAGCAACAGTCTCAACATCACCAACACAATCAGCCCCACTCGCCGCCACGGTCTCCGCAGAGACACCAGCAGCAGCTACAGTACTCGCAGCACAGCAATCAGTCGCAAGAGCCTGAAGTGCAGCATGGCAGTGCGATGCTGAACGGGTCGCCCCAGAAGCAGTGGGCCTACAATCCGCCGCCCGGAGGGGACGTCTTCAGCTACCCGACCAGCAGCTACGCCGCCCCCACGAGCAGCTTGGCTTTCAGCGCAGGCGTGGCTCCTGCGCCGCTCGTGGCAACTTTCACGCCTGGCTCGTCGATATTTGACTCGATGCTTCAGCCGGAGACAGCGTCGGCGGATGTGAACAACCAGGTTGAGGCGTTGCGAACGTTGCGTCTGGAGATGGAGACAAGCTGGAAGCAACGTCGAATCGCACTGGAGGTGAGCCATTTTTTTTTTACACCTAACGCCGCACAAGGATGAGCTAGCCACTGATGGAGACGTGTAGAGTATCACGACCAAGCCGTGCTTTATTTTGCCCCCGTCGCCTACCGCCTCGACCAGAATCCCGCTGTCGCAGGACGAAAAGGTACTCTCCACAATGGAAACTCTGCTCGATACAGTGATTCTCATCGCTGTTGCGTGCTACAGCGACTCCTGGACGACGACATCGATCTCACACCGAGACCTGACACACCAGAGACACCCGAACTCACAAGGTACAGTCTCTTGGATCCTGTTCTACAGTGTAGTTGCATTGTGTTTGTTTATGTAATCTCGTCTACCAGCAGCATCTCCGGACTATTCGGTAACAGCGTTCTCATCCCTCTCGCGAAAGCGTCGACAACGCACTCGAACGCCTCTCCTCGCCTGGTCACTTTGCCGTCTCCATCAGATGCTCGATCACCCAGCGCAGCCCGCCGACGTCTCGCTGCTGCCGCGTTAGTCGAAAGCGACGACTCGTGCTTGGACTCGAACGCCTTGAAGCACGATAGCGAGTTGCTCCACTTTGATCAATAGAACACACCACCGTGTCCCCTCATCAGTTGTCGCCCAGGCCCTGCATCTCGCCACTGTGGACGCGAGGCGGCGTGACGACGTTTCCGAGCTTCCGCAACGCCGTCTTTTCCAACTGAAATGCTGGCAGAGTCACGTTTCCGCACCCGCACGCACACGCCACGCCATCCCATTCGTATTTCCCTAGCACAGCAGCGCACTCGGCATTTGGACACGTGATGGAACCCTTGCTCTCCAGCAAATTCGCTGTCATGAACCAATCCTGCGGTGCGAGCAGCCACTGCTGAGACGCTTCCAGAATCGCAAGATGATCCAGGTCGCGAGCCAACAACTTGGAGAGCTGAGTCGAGCAGAGTGTCTTACTGCTGGCTTGATAGGTTTTTGGATTCGATGCCCACGTTTGCTCCACTTGACGTATGCCCGTCTCCCAGCGCTTGGCATTGGCGCTGAGAAACTTGCGGTGCAGCTCGCTTTCGACGTCAGCATCACCCGTGACCGAGAGGTCGATGGCGATGGCTTTCGGAGACGTAATTGCCTTCTTTTTCTTGTCCTCCTCCAATTCGCTGCTGGAGACGGCAGCCGCGCTTTCCTTCAAAGACCGCTTGGATGAAGACGACTTGAACGATGTCAACGAGCGCCATAACGTTGAGCCGTGTGAGTGAGGCTTCGATGCGTTGTCGTCTCCAGCATGTTGGCGCTGGCGCTCGGCGTTCTGCTGATACTGAGGAGATATTGGGGGCGCCAACTTACTGGTATTGGTCTTCAGCACAGCCGACCGTGGGGTCGTTGGATCAATATGCGTGGAATTCGCCTGTTTGGCATCATACTTTGAGGAGACGCCGGGACTGTGTGGACGGAGTCTCAGTTTCGCCAACAGCGGACGCTTGGTTGCTGTCGAAGGCGCAGTGCTGGGCTTCGACTTGTCACCTTGACCGGCTTCTTGCTCTGTGTCGTTGGTGGTTTTGTCAGTCTTGACTTGCTCTTTCGACTGGCACGTTGCAATGATGGCACTTGCACAGAACAAGTTCTCGCCGCACGACTTGCATCCGTACAACGAGCCCATCGAGCACAGTGTTGGAATGAAACGGGCACCCTTCGACGCGTAATCTTCTTGTGAGGAGAGCGCGAAGCCGCTTGGCACGCGGCTGTGGATCATGCCTCGATCGTCACAGGCTGCAGCGGCCGCTTGGTCATGAGGACTGGAAATACCGACTATCTCAGGCTCATCATCTGCGTTCTTGGGCGTACGTGGGCTCTGTAGACCACCATGGTGATGATGGTGGTGCTTGTTGTGGTGGTGTGGTCGCCGCTTCTTTTTCGAGAGCTCTGTATCCAGCAGTCCGTCCTCTCTCTGCTGACTGAGTGTTTTCAGCTGACTCTGCAGCATGAGCTGATGGGCCGTAAACACGTCGCAGTGTGCCTCCTCCAGGCATCGTAGCTGGGCTTCAAAGCCCGAATTCAGACACATCACCGGCCGCGCGAGGCGTATCCGAGTCAACGCCTCGTCCACTGTGACCCCGTGAGCAGCCATCAAGTAGGCAGCGACAATAGCTGGTGATCGCGAACGGCCTCCGGCACTATAGTCATTCACGTAGGGAAGGACGTTAGTCAATAACGCCATCCAAGCGGGTACCTGTGGGGACCGTACCAATGTATCAAGATGCCACCTTCGTCCCCGTCTTCACGTTGAGCCAAAGCGGCTCCGATGAAGAGAAGTGCAACAGGAAGACAGCTGAGTAAGTTCGTGTACTCTTTGTCGCGCATGCTGATGCTGAGGTACGTGAGCTCTTCCGGAAAGGTCGCGTAGCTTCCAGCGAGGTTCAGGACGTGGGTGATCTTGAGCTCTTTGAGCGCATCAATGTTGAAAGCAGCATGGATGGAGCCCACAAACAGCCTCGGCGCGACTTCCACAGGCACGTTGTCCTGCACGATCGACGCCTGGAGCTTGAGCCCTGGAGACTTGCCCATGCTTGTCAAGGCTTGCTGGTTTTGTTTTGTACTGGGCACTGGGTAATGCTGCCGGTTGTCAACGTCTGCGATTTCTGCTGAGGGGTCAACACGAGTCCAGGCACAGAGCTGCAAGAGCTAGGTACACGAAGGAGGGTGCGCTGCGCTGCGTTGGCTTTGTAGCTGTCGCAGGGGCCGCTTCCGAATTGGGCGGTCGACGACGGGTCGGTACCAAGGAGATCCAGGAACGGACCTGAAAATAGACACGGAAACGAGCGCAGTTAGCCAGCCAAAATTCCATCGGATCCAAAGAGACGGCGACGCTAAGAATGCGCCTGGAACGTGAACACGAAGACGCCAGGCGACACAAAAGTGTGTATTGTCTGCTCAAATCTCCAGAGGATCAGCAGATGAGGTGGCTCATGGTCACGTTGACGTAAGTGAGATGGTCGACGACGCTCGTGCAGCCGAACGGAGAGCACGCGTCCGAGCACAACGGGTCTTCGCCGTCGCTTGGGTCACACACGCGATAGCTGGAGGCGAACTCGTCGTAGTAGATCTGCATGCATCAAGTAAGCAGAAGTCAGAACCTTGTCTACATGAATCCAATGTGAAGAACCCACGGCGTACTTCCTGTGACGTGTGGCGGAAACCGATCCAAGAAGGCGGCAAGTGCGGTACGACGTCTCGAAAGTGCGTGACGCGGTAGACCTCGCGCACTGCCGTGTTCAGCAGCGCGCTGAAGTTGGAGTTGCCCACGCGCGGCTCTCCGAAGCTGTACAGCGCGTCGACACGGAGTTTCTGTACGAGCGAGAGCTCAAAGGCACACAGTGCCGCGACTGCGCCGCCCAGTGAGTGGCCTGTGATCATCACGGACGCAGTGGGGTGTGCTTTCAGCAGCTTCTTCACGGCAGGTACGACCTGTGACTCGACCGACTCGTAGACCCAGTAGAAGCCCTGGTGGACTTTGACATCCGGGTACTGCGCGTACGCCCGCTTCTTTACGAACGTGAGGTTATCGATCCAGTTGGTGATGTCCATGCTGCCGCGGAACGCAACCAACACCGTGTTTCGCTCCTGGTTGTATCCCACGAGTCCCTGGAAGTTGTCCTTGGCGTCCTCCACGACGTGAATTTCAGTCAGTGGGTTCACGAGCGCACACGGCGAGCACGACCAGTTGCGGATGTGGCGCGCCTGGCAGTACGCCACCGACGTCACGCGCGCGAGGTACACGGCCGTGGCTTCATCGTACACGGGCGTCGGGTCTGATGGTGCCACATCGTAAATGGGTGCGATCTCTATGTTATCAACTGGCGTGTGACGTACCCTCTTGTTGGGCTTCCTCCTTGTCGTCCCCGATGTGCAGTATCCGCTTGACCCACTGCCACCACGTGAGGCTCTAGACCACCATCCATACCCATATCATTAGTCGCCATCTCGCATACAATAATCAGGAAATTCGGACCTCGGAGCTCTTCGCAGTCTGGACCACGAGCAGCTCATTTGGGACGCCTGGATCCACGTTCAGGCGCATGTAGCTGCTCGTCTCGGCGCGCGCAGGAGTTGACAGGGCCATGGAGACGCAGAGCGTGAAGCATACGGCCATTACGAGCGGCTGCATCGTGCGCCGGCGTCGCAGGAAGTGACGCATGTGCGGCTCCGGAAGGGGCGTCATTCGTGTTCTCTTGGTCGACGAATCTACTAATTGAAGTGAAGGCGATACCGGTTTCATACCGGTTGAA
Organism: Pythium sukuiense; assembly: GCA_023334995.1. Taxonomy (NCBI): domain Eukaryota; phylum Oomycota; class Peronosporomycetes; order Pythiales; family Pythiaceae; genus Pythium; species Pythium sukuiense. Next base: position 17,059 of record JAADVL010000321.1, read on the forward strand.
AATTCTTGGCGGATAAGAACTTGTTGATGGAACTTCAACCTTGTTAATCTTGTATCAGTACTCGAAGCACTCATAGCTCACTTCCAGATCTGTCGACACTCGTGTAGAGGAATGCATTGCGCCTTACAAGGAAGTGGTCTCGAGTCGAGACTCTCAACACGCTAATGATATCAAAGGCGTGCGTTTGGGTGTCGTCGAGTGATACTGTAGTTGGAGTCATCGCCGACGACGAAGAATGCTAGTGGCTGGGCCCTCCCACAGTAAGAGTGACTGCCATGGCCATGTCGCCAGGCTCTGAGCTTGCGACCCGAGAGATCATGTGAAGGTATCTTATCCATCTTCATGGCCAATGCTTGGCTTAGATATCCGTCCCCATGGTCTCAACACGCTCAGTTGCAGCCTCCCTCCGTGACGACTCAAAGGGAAGCCAAGCAGCTTTTGGCGTGGACTGGTGCCTTTTCTCTTACAGGTCCGGTGTCTCATCCCCCACTCTTTCTGGAATTTTTTCCGTGAACTCTTCCTTGGGTTACGTTGGGAGTCCCAACGTAACCCACGTATTCAGTGAACAAACCGTGGAAAAACCTCGTTTTCAGTTGATCTTCGTCGCATAACCTCTCGTTTCTCAGACTCAGACGCGTGGTTAGGGATGCTTTGACTCTGGTTGTCTTGCCTCTGGGCAGTGGTTGTGTTGGCGTTGGCGCTTTGCTTTGTCACCAGCGACGAGTCTGCAGCAAAGTCACGCGCATTTTGCGAACCCCTCCATCCAAAAAGCGCCAACACCCAGCATCCAACAACGGACGCCGCGGCGCAGCTCCCCGCGCCAGACGACTATCTCATACTGGGACTGTTAGTGGTAGTGGTAGTATACCTGGTGGACGCAAGCAGCAAGCGACGCGACCCGACCCCCGCCGCAAGCCAAGCCAAGCTCCAGTCCCTCCGCCGGCCATGGCTCAGGTGGCGCGACCGCAGCAGCAGCTTCTTCCTCCAGACGCCATGGACGCCAACAGAACCAACGCCAACAACGCCAACGTTGGCGAAAACGCCAACGACCATGAGCGGCGCTTCCTGCCGCCGCCGGGTATCACGCCAAACAGCGCCGTCTTCGGCGCCATGAACCTCCCCAAGCCGCTCACGTGGCAGCGCCGCGAGCACATGCTACAGCGCCGCCAGATCCTCGGCCGCATCGGCCAGCTGCTGCGCCGCAACGCGCAGCTCGTGCTCAGCGGAAACGCCGCGTCGAATGGAACAGCCGATCCAGCAGCTACGGAAGCCGCCGGCAGCGACAGCCACGCCAAGACGTGGGCGCTGGCACGCAAGCTGGAGGTACTGCTGTTCCTGAACTCGGCGTCGCTGCTCGAGTACAGCAACGTGGACTCGCTGGCGCGCCGCGTGCAGGCCATGACGGCCAGCATCGTCAACAAGAAGATCCGCCGAGAGATCGTCACGCCAGCGGCCGTCGACGCGTCAACCAGGGCTCCCAACGCGCAGCCGCGACCAGTCGTCCCGCCAGCGCCGCTTCCTGCGGTCCCAGTCGCCATGCCGCTTCCGCCGCCGCCGCCTGCCCAGCAGACGTTCACGCAGATGATGCAGAGCGCCATGGTGCCCCCTGTCGCCGCTCCGTCGCCTGTGATGATGCCTGTAGCGCCCCTTGTTGGCAGTAATTTGCCACGATTCGGCGCCTTCCCGACGCCTGCGATGGGAAAACGCAGTGCCAGTGAGATGCTAGCAGCTCAGGACGCCGGGCCCGTCCCGACAGTCGACGTGATGCCTCCGCCCGTGGCCGAGCGACTCGTGAAGCGACCGCGGCTTCCTCTCCAGCAACAACAGCATCAGCAGCAGCACTTGCTCGCCCGTGCGTCGCGTGGAGGAGACCGTCTCGGCCAGTTACTGTTCCGCGGGTTTGAGGAGCTCAACAAGATCGTGTGGAGCTACGTTGACGGCGCGCAGATCATGCGCAGTCGTGCTGTGTGTCGTGCTGCGTGCGTGCTGGCGCCGCTGTTCGTGACGTCGCTGCAGTTGAGCTGCAACGCCATCCAGCTCGCGCTCAACACGTCCAGCATGCAGTCGGGCACCTGCATCTTACGCGAGTGTGTGAACCTGAAGGAACTGGAAGTCGTGTCGCTGTCGTCCGGCATGACGTTCGGCAAGCTGTCGATGCGCGCCATGAACTGCCCGCAGCGGTTCGTGGTCACCCACGACGACCACGAACAGATCGTGCTCGCGCTGTCGCAGCAGCTCCGCTACAACGCGTTCCCACGGCTCACTCGACTGGGACTCACGTGCTTGTTCACGAACGAAGAAGCCGACGGCGAGGCCGACGTGCTGCTCAACAACCTCATGATGGGCTGCTGCCCTCAGCTCGAAGAGCTCTGTCTACCAGGCAACAGCTTCGGAGACTATGGCGCCATGAAGATCGCTCAGATGCTTCGATCCGGCGTGTGCCCCAAGCTCACGCGGCTGGATCTGCGGCGCAACTTCATCTCGGAAGAAGGTATCCGCAGCGTGTGCCACGCTCTGGCCGACGGTTTTGCCCCCAACCTGGTGGAGCTGTGTCTTGGTGCCAATACCATCACGGACTCGTGCTTCCATCACGTGCTATTCGCTATGGAGAGCCGTAAACTGGACAAGCTCCGATTCCTGGGAATCGAGATGAACTACTTGACAGCAACAAGCATGGAGATGCTCGGACGCACGATTGGCAAGATGGTGTGTCCAGTGCTATCCCAGATCTCGTACAGTGACAACAGTGTCAGCAACGCCGATGCCAAGCGCGTGATCGCGACCGCCGTCTACCAGGAGCGCATGTTCCGACTGCGACAACAGCAACTGCGGCATCAGCAGCGACAACCTGGGCGTCGAGAGGGCGTGTCAGCTCAGTATCCAGACCAGTACCCTGGACAGCAGCAGCCGCAGCAGCTTGCTCCAGCAGGGGCTGCCATGGTATCCAACCGCGGACTCGCCCCGACTCAGGCCACGTCCTTCCCTTACGAGTTCTCGACAGCGCCGAATACTCGTGGATCTTCGGGAGCCGCGTACTACTCGGAGGCGAACTACAGCTCTGGGGAAGACGACGACGACGAGCCGTACTCAAGCGAAGGCGAGTAACCTGTTCAGACTGTGATGATAGCTAGCTAGGAATGTAGATGTGGTGGACTAGAAGAGCCCCCGTGAGTGCGCGCATGGTTCCTGTGCAGACGTGCGCAGTGTATTTAGTATAATTTATGCACACGACGACCGCAGTCCACTCCATTTTGCTCTCAAAGCTCCCAGCGGTGGGGGCAGTCACGGCAGATCACGATCACCCGCGAGCGATCCACGATCGCCTTCCGCCGCCACTGCCTGTAGCACGTGCGAGAGCTGCCGCAGCTTCGGCACTCGAACATCTCAGTCTGTGTGAAGCCATCGATGGCGCGTGTGTCCCGCATCACTTCGTGCGTGCGTTTCTTGATCCACTGCTCTCGTTGCCGCACAAGCTGCGGGTTGGCCATGTCACTGGCGCGCATCCTCACGAGAGCGGCGGCAGGGAGTTCGCCTGTGAAGAGCCGCTCGCGGAGAGTTGCGTTGCGTGCGTCTTTGAGGTTGAATAGAAGCTGTCGGGCCTTCTGAGCGTAGGATTTGGGCAACGAAAACCTGTGGAAGTAGACGTTTTGATGAGTACAAGAAGCCCCCGAACGAGAGACCGAGCCCAGACACTTACCTCTGGCCGTAGGCAGCAAAGAGCTCAGCTTCGACCTCTTGGGCGATGGCTACGGCGTCGGTTGTGAAAGCCAGCAGCGTCTCGGTGAGTCGGGACGAGTATTTCTGCCGTGCGACTGCAGCAGTCATCCACAGTGAGCTGTTAGGTGAGACCGTGGGTTGAAAGGGATGGTTCAACTGTAGTCGTACGTGTACTGCTGGCCAGACTCCATGCCTTTGACACGCGACCCACGGGCGTGTATCCGACAATATTCACAAGCACTTCCTGCGGCAGGTCGTTCGCGAGCGACGGTGGCGCCGGTGGTGCTGTTGCGGCTGTGGGATCTGACGGGGATGCCACGGACGAGGCAGGCTTCATCTCGTCCAGTTGCAGTGCTGCGGTCGCTACGCCAAGAGCCATTCACGCGTTATTGAATTTGCTAAGCTCTGTCCTGAGCTACAACGAGTTGCTGTCGACAGACCTGAGCCATTGGCGTCATTGTGGCCGCCCGTGAGCAGCTCTTCTTCGAGCTCGAGGGCCCACGTCTCGTCGTCGTCCGAGTCCGATTGCCCAGCGCGCGCGTCGGCCACCATCACACTCATAGTCTGGGCTCTACCTCACGGTACGAAGCGCAGGCTAATGGAGAACCCACCCACACACACGCACACAGGGCGATGCACGCAGCAGTGGCCTCAGGACTTCGCTGCTCACAATGGAGTCGACGGAAGCTGCTCATGGGAAGAATCTCAGGTCGCACGAAGGTGGAGAGAATCAGATCTGCGAGTTGTGAGAACCAGAAAGCAAATCTGTGACGAGCGTTCAAAGGCGGATCTATTTAGTTAGGCGACTATACGCTACCCTTCGACCAACTCGAACTCCCCAAGCACCACTGGAGAGAGCACCACAGGAGAGAAGCCGGCTCTGCTTGGCGCATCACAGCGCACCGACCTCCCACTGCCACGGACCGACTTACCACCGAAGGAACCACCACTGGAGAGAGCACCGGGCCACACGGAGCAGTGGTGATCTCTTCCGTATGAGTCTCAGGAGTCTGCGATAAAGAAAGCGCAGCCAGAGGTTCAGCAACTGTGCCGGCGGCGACGCACTCGACGATACAGCACGTCCAAGTACTACAGCGCTGATACCGCAGCCATGTTCGTGATGGAGCTGAGTGTGCATGCGCGGTTTCGCCCAGGACAGCAGCCACTTGGCGATGCAGGGAATGCACGCCTTCAAGCGCGATTTTGGCGTCGTACCCGCCAACAGCAACCGCGAATACATCGCGCAGACACTGCAGATGATCGAAGAGCTCTTGAAACGGGTACGATGGGAGTTTGTGTGGTTCATACTATGGGGAACACAAGTCGTGGAGCTCACCAAGTGCACTGTTCTGTAGAATGCGATGATCCGACAGCAGCAACGCAGTCTCCATGGGACGATCGTGAGGGACGTCAAGATGTCGACAAGTCGCTGATGGAGCACGCATTAGACTGTGTTTCCAGCGAGTTCCTTCCCCTCAGTGCGATGATCGCGGGCCACGCAGCTCTCCAAGTGCTGAAATTTACAGGTGAAACCCTTGTATCGGTGCTGTACATGATGCATCTTGAGATTTATCTTCCTATCTATGAATGCTAGGCGCGCTCGGCTCATTGTTGTACCCTGCCAGTCAGTTTATGTACTTCGACGTGTTGGATCTCACACCAGTAACGACGATTGACGACCCGCAGTCGAGTAGTGAAGGCGTGCTGGCTTCGATATTTGGCCGAGCCAACGCGATCGATTCAAAGTGCCGTCAGCAGTAGACGTCCGCTCGTTATCGTGGGCGGTGTGGACGGCGACTTCTGCGATCTGTGTAGATGTCCAACGCACGAAAACCGTCGTCATAGTCGACGAGATGTGCCGCAAGTACGAGAAGCCGGCGATCATGGTCCACAGCGACGATGATACGGGCTGGGTTCGCATGGATGCTGTTGTACCACAACTCACAGCGACTTTTGGTGAGCGGCTCACCGATGTGGAGAAGAAGATGTGTTCGCTTTCGACCACATACCAGCAGCTACGACTATTCCAGAGAAACCCACGCGTCGTGATTTGCTTCGAGATGAGCGAAACGTGCAGCAATTGATCTTCCAAGACGCGAATAGAGAAACCGTGAGTCATTTTGAGGGCCTGCTCAAGTCTCCTGGCCCTGACAGTCACCTGCTGGACAGTGACAAGCTGCCCTGGAGGATATGGAGCGTGACTGCTGATGGAGTTGCTACCAGTGTGGCTTCATACAGGCGATGGAATACAGAAGAGAGTCGTGCAAGAGCTGCTGGAGCAACACCGCCGACTCCGGGTGGATTGTAGATCATGAAGGGGATGACGCACAATAAACTTGATGGGATGGGTGAGCGACGACAATATACGTGGCTATTCTTCGAAAATATAATAAAAGTTCAACGATGAAGTGATTCTTGCCAAATTCGATGCCTTGAAATCGTAGATCAGGCCGAAGACGAACACGCAATCACATGCATGGCGCTCCATCGTGGCGCTTGGCAGCATGACGAGCACGTGCTGAGCAAGACATGCAATAGGTTGCTTTGCAACTCTCACACGGGAAGTACTTGATGGTGCGGTCATGGGTATCAACCTCGAACGCCAAGAGCGACAGGATCTGGCTGCATCCTGGAAATGGGCACACCGCGCACTCATCTGAGTTTCTTGCTGCGTAACCGAGCACTGCCGCGCGCGGCAAGATGGCTGTGTTGACCGAGTACTTCAAGACGTCACCAACGAACATGGGACTCGCGCAATTCTCGACCGGGCAGTGGAGGGGGACGGGTCGAATTGCCGGCGGACGCACCGTAGGCACAGCACATGTTGGCAGGCGGTGAGGCTGACCGTTCCGTCCGTCGGTGCCGAGCACACGGCACAACTGTGCGTTGGTTGGTGGCCACTGTAACTTTGCGACCGAGCGGTGTGCCAAGCGAAACACTCACTCTCGAAAGACTCGCGAGCTGCTCGGCGAGTGGATGCAGTCCCGAATACCCACACCAGGCGGCCAGCTCTGTCAACTCGCAGGTACACATCGTCAGTGCGGCACGACCGGATGAGCTGGGAAACTTGTAGCCGTCGCGACGCCGCGCAGGTGATAGTGTCGAGAAGGGGGAGCACGAAGCTCTCGAACTGAAACACCTCTTCCAGGGCCGTGACCACCTTTCTCAAAGCAACCATCAATGCACTGTGGCTTATATACGCGATGTGAGACGAGCACTTCTGGATCGTCGACTTCGAGCACTCAACGCCATTGGTTTTGGCCTCGAGGATAACCCGACTGACCAACTCTCGAAAGAATTCGAGAGCGTCTTTCGCCATGACCACGCGGAGCGAGTAGGTGGAGTCGACTTGGCAAAGCTGGCCGTTGGGACGTGGAAACACGTTGCACTGGGCAACTTGTGCATGCACATGCACTTGAACCATCTTCTCGAAGTCAGAAAACGGCACACGGAGACTTGATCTAAGTGACCGCATCTCCAGGAAAGAGTTCAGCTCACTCTCCTCGATGGGGTGATTCTGACCCGCGCAAATCAGGAGAAGGGTACACTTGACTTGATCCTCCACTTCATTGGACTCTGCCTGCGTCACTCCGTCAGCAGCACGACGCCCAATGGTAGCGGCCGTACAGCCATGGCCTCTCGTGAGTGCCATCAACTCTGCCTCGTCGATGGTAACAGGGAGCCCTGAGGTGATGCGAAGCATGTATCGATGGCATACGATGTAAGACATGGGCATCTGATCGATCGTCGCTTCGTCGTAATCGTAGACTGGATCGGCTCCCGTGCCAATCGAGCTTCTCTTGAGTGGCGGTCGGTCTCGACTACGTCCATGGGCCAATTCCACTTGCTTAAAACCGAAGAGCTCCACGAGTGGTTTGCCTGGGAGGTGGATGCGGTCACCAAGGTAACTGTGGAGAAACTGGTTCGCGACTCGCACTGTTGGAAATACGAGATCAGCAGCACCGGTCGCAGTGCCCGCTGTCCACGTAACAGAAACGTTTCCTGGGATGCGGGTGGGCATGAACACCAGAGGAGGCTTCACGCTTGGACTCGTCGCCTTCGCCCGCAACTTCTCTGCGTGTAGCCCGTGGATAGTCCTCTCAGACATGCGGATGACTTGCTCGAACGCCGCGACGTTGTGCTTGCTCTTCAGATAGACGAGATGGCCACGTGAAGTGGCACCACTCGTGCCCGCGTTCGCATCCGCTGCGCGGACCTTGATCTCTCGCACGTATTCCACGAGTGGCTGGACAAACAGAAGAATCGGCCGGTAGGGCCCCGGGCCCGAAGCGCGTTGAAGAGGCGGCTCGTTCTCTGGAGGGGTAGCGCCGTGACGCACAGGGAGACGCACTCGTCGCCAAAGAGCAGCTCTCGCACGACGAAGCCCGGGCCGACAATTGCGCGCGTGGAGCCCATGTAGGGCATCTCATAGAACACGCGCCCTTCCGTCAAGGATAGCTCCGCCGCCGCTGAAGTAGCCGCCTCTGCGAAGGTTTCCGCCACTCGCATTGCCACCAGCTTGTCGGGTGGCGTCACTGGCGTCCGTCGCTGGGGCGTGGCGCATGGCAGCCCCCGAGTTGGGGGTGTCGTTCGGCCGCTTGCACAGGCGGAGGGAAGTCGCGATGGCCACGTCGTCGTCCATGTTGCTTGGAGGCGGCTTGTTGGATTGTGAGATTGAAGTCGGAAGTGCTGAGTGGGGAGTGCAATGGAAACATTGTCACTCGGGGACTGATTCCCCCGCTCGAAGGACAAATGGAAGCGGGCTCACGGGTTTGTGACCTGATCATTGTCACTCAGCTATCGGTTCCCCCGCGTGAAGGACAAAAAGAAGCGGGATTCACGGGTTGGACACCCGACCCAAGGGAAACATTGTCACTCGACGATGGATTCCCCCGTTTGAGGGACAAATGGAAGCGGGTTCACGGGTTGGAGACCCGACCCATTGGTTTGACGAGTGAATTCACGCCATGTAGCCGCATATGAAGCCCTCGAACGACAAGAGAGTGAGCCCGAGTGCCTGTGACCGAATGCTACTCACTTTACTCGCTTCGAGCATGGCGTCCTACCACATTTTCCTGAAGAGATCGGCGTCATGAACGAGGCAGTGCTTTCATTCTAAAGACTCGCACTGGTGGCAGCATGACGTCTCCGCGAGCATCAGCAGCTACGACACCAAGCAACACAAACGGCACAAGAGGATCTGCCGACGATTGATCCACAGCATCACATAAGTCGAAGATGCTGCGTCATGTAACAATACGACACGTCAGAGACCCATTGGAATCAAAAGCCTCATTTGATGCACTGGAAAGATACCTTCCGTCGCGGACGCCGTTCTTGATCTTCACAATACACCGTCCATCATGGTAGATCTCATAAATGGAGACTGCGTACTTGGACTGAGTATGCACCACAATCATCAGAAGAGCCACACATGGCTCATGGACCACCGCGTTTTTACGTTTACGCACCTCAATATACTGCACGATCGCCTTCGTGGACTGCAACGCGGCTGATGTCGGCACGACGATCTTGCTCCAGCGCGTCTGTGGGTCGGGAACGACTCGCAATGGAACGCCGCGCGTGACTTCCAGTGGCATTGAGACCATGGTGAGAGGTGCTGGCGACGGGCGGATGGTTACGATAGAAGAGCTGCCAGTTGGTGTCATGGTCGATGCGTATTCGTCGTACCACTGCTGCTGCTCGGACGCCGCAGTCCCGTGGATCGTCGTCTTAACCAACTGAATCGTGGCCACGGCTCCGAGTATCGTCGTCATCGCCTGAAACGCCCTCGGTTCGTCGCGACTGAGACGTCGAAGGTGAGGAAAGTCGACCACACGCTTTGGTCTCAAGTGGTCTTCGCTTCCCCACGCGAGCAAGATGTTGGAGAGCGCTTGGACGAAATGGAGGTGGGCATTGTGAGCGTCGTCCAGATCCAGTTGGACTGGCTCGACTCTCTTGATGACACGCATGAGCATGTGTGCTGGGTCGCTATCCATGAAACTCTGACGGATACTGGAAATGGAACGAGGACAGCAGTGGAGACTGAAGCCGTTCGACTGGCCGGCGACGTCAGCGAGGATCGCGCGACGGGCTTCCACTAGTCCATAGAATACTGCAGTAAGCAGCAGGAATGAACGTTGTTCGTGACTGTTATCGTCCATGGGTTACGTACGTGGTGGCGTGATGATCCGAAGTGAAGTCGTGATGATACAGGCAGTCGCCACCAGCAACTGGGCATGGTCTGGGTCGCGAAAGTCGACTTCAAACAACTGGGTTTCCATCGGTTGGTCGATGTCTCTGTGTTCATCGCCTGTTTGAAGCCACACTGGTAGCAACTCTATCAGCAGCCACGCTACGCGCTGGCAGCCAACGAAGTCTTCAACGCTGTGGCCCCTTTGTGCCACACTCCATAGCAGCCACGTCAGCTTGTCACTGTCCAGCAGGTGACTTTCAGGTTCTCGCGACTTGAGCAGGCCCTCAAAATGACTCACGGCCTCCGTATTCGCGTCTTGGAAGATCAACTGGAAGCATTTACGCGCTTGCTGCACAGTTCGCTCGTCTCGAATCAAACCACGACGCGTGGGTTTCTCTGGAATAGTCGTAGCTGCTGGTATGTGGTCGAAAACGAACACGTCGGGTCTTTTCTTCTCCACATCGATGAGCCGCTCACCAAAAGTCGCTGTGAGTTGTGGTACAACAGCATCCATGCGAACCCAGCCAGTATCACCGTCGCTGTGGATCATGATCGCCGGCTTCTCATATTTTCGGCACATCTCGTCGACTCTCACGACGGTTTTCGTGCGTTGGACATCTGCACAGATCGCAGAAGTCGCCGCCCACACCGCCCATGATAACGAGTGTAAATCAACAGGCGGTACTTTAACTCGGTCGCTGATGCTCTGGAGGACAGCCGCCTTGCTTTGAACGCGTGTCGAAGGAGAGTACAATGCACAGCCATACAAATCGGTGGCTTGGATGAAGGTATTCTCGTGAGGGTCGAGCACGACGTTGATGGCACTGCCCACGCCTGAATACACGAGATTCTGGCAGTTGTTCGGTCAGTTTGCTTAGATGGAGCACGAGAATCGAAAACCCTTGCTGAAGTTACGTACTTTGAGGACTTCCACGTTCACAGCACCGGCCCCGACCAGTAATGGCGTCGAATTCTGTAATTTGGAGGCGGTAGTTCGCCCGAACATCGAAGCCAGCACGCCTTCACTACTCGATTGCGGTTCATCGATCGTCGTTGCTGGTGCGAGATCCAACACGTCGAAGTACATGAACTGACTCGCAGGATACAACAATGAGCCGAGCGCGCCTAGCATTCATACATGGGAATATCAGTTTAAAGAAGCCTCGTGTACGAGCACATTACAAGTGTTCCACCTGTAAATTTCAGCACTTGGAGAGCCGCGTGGCCCGCGATCATCGCACTGAGGGGAAGGAACTCGCTGGAAACACAGTCTAATGCGTGCTCCATCAGCGACTTGTCGACGTCTTGGCTTACGATGGTCTCATGAGGACTGCGTTGCTGTTGTTGGGTCATCGCATTCTACAGTGCACTTGGTGAGCTCCACGAGTTGTGTTCCCCATAGTATGAACCACACTACTAGTATCTCACATCGTACCCGTTTCAAGAGCTCTTCGATCATCCGCAGAGTCTGCGCGGTGTGTTCGCGGTTGTTGTTGGCGGGTACGAAGCCAAACTCGCGCTTGAAGGCGTGCATTCCCTGCATCGCCAAGTGAAGACTCTTGCCCCTAGCTTCTAGTCGACAGTCATTCTTATAGTGTGAGTCCTCTACTCTCCATCGCTGTAACTCACCAGGAATACGTACAAGCATCAAGTCGATCACATCTCACGGGGAACGCGATCTCTCCTGGGCTGCTCAGGCACTCCCTCAGACAGCGATGGTGTGCTGTAGCCACTTGCGAAGAGCTCCGCCCCAATCGCGTGAAGTTTCCCGTGAGCCGTTGCTGTCTCTCACTTCGCGTTCCGCCAGCATCTAGTGGACTGAGACGCACAGAGAAGTCAGAATCAACCGTCTCCACCTTCATCTTCAGCGGAGCATCGTCGTTGTGGAGTAGTACGTGGTCGCCTAGCTGAAACAACGCGTTGACACCTGGCTCCTTCACGAACACAGTCACAGCGTCGGCGCCAGCACTGTCACCGAGGTGGACGAGCGTATGTTTGGGCTGGAGTAGGAACTCTGCGTCGCAGCTGTGCGGTGTCGTGTTGCGGCTTTTGAACTGGGAGGAGTAATCCGTGAACAAGTAGCCAAAGAGACCGCGGCTCTCCAAGACCACAACGCCAATGGGAGGCGACTGCGCGCGACAGAACTCGTCATACGCGATGATTTCTTCGTGGGAGATCTGTGCGCTGGCGAAAACGACGACCTAAAAACCATCACTTGTCAAATGTATGCTTGGTACAAACAGACGAGCAGCCAGTGAATGGCGTGAACGAACGTGGAAGTTGAGCACGAGATCCAGGGAGAGAGTGCCGCTCAGTGTCCGGACGTCCGCAAATGGCGCCAGTTCGCTCAAACGGGAGGCGACAAGCTTGGCCTTGGGCTTCATTTGATCACCGTCACGGAGGAGAAACTGTGCTCATGCAACTGTTATCCAAATTGGTGCAGGAAATCTACGACCGGGGAAACACTTACGTTGACAGAGAGATCCTCCTGGCGCACGAGCTCGTCGTCCATCAGCGTGAGGCGCTGGACACCACTCATCGCAAGACACTTGGCTGTCATGTAAGCACACCACCATCAGCTATAAAGTTTAAAACCATGGCTACTTTACAGGTGTACCGATTTCAACACCGCAACCAAGTAGCCCCACGACCAGCACGTACATCAGACTGATCTGCTCCATCCTGACATCACAAACGCAATCCAATTAATACCACACGAGACGCAGTACAAGTCTCCATCGTCTAGACCCACGCTGTCGTGCCGATAGCTGTCATCTGAGGGCGGAAGTACGCTTCGACGGACAGCTGTGGTGTCTGCATCGTCGTTGTTGGGGTGTTTCCCTCATGAGTTTGGCTTCAAGCGACGCTTCAAGATCCTTTGCGATCCCCTCTCAAAACAGATACGGCTCAGATGTTCTGCAGCCCCCCACACACGGCGGTGGCTCTCAACAGAGCAGGATGGATTGTCGATGCGTAACCACAATCGAAGAAGAAGAAGAACGAGAAGCACTGGGGAAGCACACCGTCTCGACGAAACGCCTGGGGGTCCACACAAGCGTTTCGGAGAGAACTGTGGGGTGTCCGTCCGTGGTTCCCATGAGAGTCCAGACAGAGACGAAGTGGTGTGGGACGCCCTGCAGTTGCGATCTCGCAAGGCGGATCCGCTGTTCCATTTCGAAAAACCAGGCACGATCACAACCGTCGCACTGTACTGGCGGAAAGCGAGTGAGGAGACCCGTGTACATCATGAATGCAGTACCTACAGTACCTTTTTGTCGGAAGGTGGATTCCATATCGCGACTTGGCCACTGTGGCTGCTCCACGCAAGTGGCCCCGCGCAATTCATGAGGATGAGCACGGAGCTCTCGCGAAGAGATTACTTGGTGGCTTGACACGACGAACGAATCGAATCTGGCAACCAGTGCGATATCAGCAGCGAGTCTCGTGCGACTCTCGCATGGCGTAGTGAAAGTGGTGGCTTGACCTCACAGCTCATTTTCCATTTTGGCTCCAGTCTGACAACCGACAATCCGACAAATCTACTCTACCTCTGCCTCCTACCATGGCGACGGATCTTGTGTTCCCCACGCTCAGCTTCTTGTCGCTGGGCGACTTAGACATGGACGCCGAGCTGCCCTTCGAGCCTCAGCATGTGCTGGACTTTGGCGTGCTGTCCCTCGACTTTGACGGCCACGACGTCACGGACGCCGACGTCGTCAAGACGCTGAACGACTGTCTGTTCGAGAGCCAGCTCGTGCTCAGTGAGCCTTGCGTCACGATCTCTCAGACCTCCAAGCCACCGACTTCAGCCGTCGCCAAGCGTGCGCTGTACCGACCCAAGAAGCAGCAGACCACCAAGCCGCCAGCAAAGCGCCCTCGCGACCGGAAGCGCTCGCCGCAGCAGCGTGACATTGAGAACAGCATCCGCAAGGCCAAGGAGGTGAGTCGTGTCTAGGAAAATGCCATTTGTGCAATGTCCTATCGGCTTCTAATGTCGTGTCTTCTTCGTGGTACCAGCGCAAGCGCTGTGACGATCGCGACGCGTGCATCAAGACGGAAGCACTGCTGCGTAGCCACATCCGCCAGTGGATCGCCATGTTCGCATACGCCATTGGGCTGCCACTGGACGCCAGAATCCAGAGCCACCTGCCGCTGGAGCTGCGCCATATCATGGCGAGATCGGACGTTGCGATGGAGGCCTACGCCAAGTTCACGGGCTGGGACAAGCTCTGCCAGACCGTCAACGGCTTGGGCGAGTGGTGGTAAACACCAACTCTAGTGCATCTAGGGAAGTTATATGGTACCGGTAGCATGGGGAATGTTCGTTGCAGGAAGTCGCAGTTGAAAAATGTCATGTAATTTGCCATAGGCAATGGTGGTGGTGGTAGTGGGGTCGCTCTATCGATACTGTAGGACTACTGTCTAATAATTGTATAGTGCAGAAGTTCCCATTACGAAGGCTGTGGCTGGAATATCGAGGAGCTCCTCGCCGACTCAGCGCGCCTGTCTATCTCAGGAAGGATAAAGGTGTCGTCCCCTGATTTGTACTTCGGCAGCGCACTGGATATCTGGGGTTTCACGAGCCATATTCGTTCATCTCTCTGCACAGTCGCTCTTCTCACCCGCAAATCACAACTCACTGCTTCCTTCAGTCTGTAATCCGTCCACCCAGTGGGCGATGGGCCGATATTAGAGAACTTTAGTTGGAGGGGTCTGGAGAACAATTTGGAGAAAACGAGTTTTCTCCAAGGCCCTGACTTCTCTTCTCCAGACCGAAGACCAGGATCCTCCTCAATTGTCTGGGAGAACGACTTCAATCAAATACTAAGTACGCTTTAAGTGCGTTTGAAGTACGCTGTTTTCTCCAAACTTTTCTCCAAGATGAGCCAACTAAAGTTCTCAATTCTTCCCAAGCGAGCACCCGTTTATGTACCTTGTATATCGCATAACCCTTGCTATATTTATCGCCTTAATTCAAAGAAGTAAGTATGGAAATATCACACATTTGCCTGTATAGAAGAATAGCCTTGGTACGCTGATATGCATCACGATCTGACCCAGCGAGCGTACTGTAAAAAAACACTTCCGGCAGTCAGAGCTTGGCAAAATATCAATATTTTGTTATCGACCTTTTGCGTTGAGGCCAATAAATTATTGGTAACATTCAATATCCAAGGCAACATCTTGATGATTCACTACTTCTTGCTCGCAGGCGCCTTCGCCATCGCTTCCGCAACTACGTTGGCATCCCAAAGGCCGCCATTGTACTCCATGAACATGAGGATCTCAAGCGTTAGGGTCCCAAATCCACCGTGCCAGTCGGAATGGAGGCCACGGCTCCGAGCCGTTAGGGTCCAAACCGCGTCCACACCAGGTCAAATCACGCCCTTACGTCAGAACCACCTGACAGTATATACACTTACCATAGTAGATTAGAGGCCCGAACGGTTTGGGTGCGCTCCTCCCTACCTTGTGCGGCGTTTGCGCCAACTTCGCTTCGCTCGTGGCGGGCAAGGCACGCGCTGGAATAGGTAGATCATACTGGACAGTGTAGGGTCGCGATCGATCATGCTCCAGGGGGTACCCGCCCCCTCCGCATGGGCTCTCGCTCCAAGCCAAGCTAATGTACTCAGATGATGG
>JAADVL010000322.1:0-32569 GCA_023334995.1 Pythium sukuiense
CCCCCCCCCCCCCCCCCCCTCGATTGCATCAGCGTAGGTTATTCTTAGCTTCTCGGGTGGTACTTCGTGATCAACTAACTCGAAGAGACACAAACCTGCCGTGTGAAAATCATTATCAAGCCGCCAATCAATTGGTACTACGAGGACTCGTGATTCTGGGCCAATGCTTTGGTTGGGAACTGGGCCGCTCGGTTCTACAAGTACGCGCATCCAGTAGTCGAGAAAGCCCAGTTGGAGTTTGAAGATGCGGCTGACAAGATGCAAGCCCTCATTGCGACGGAGGCTGCACAGCTTAAGCGGACCAAGGGCGAGGCAGCGATGAGAGAGTAGCTCACTGACCGTACAAAGGCGTTTGCATCCAAGAGCGTTCAGTCAGCGACGAGTTTGTTCGAATCTCTCGTGACGGTCTTCCATGACGGGTACAAGATGAGTAACCTGACGGATCCAAGCCTCCAAGCTCAGCGACTCTTCTATCCCAAGTGGTGGCTGCAGCAAGTTGGATTCTTCAGCAGTGAGCTCAAGCCCGCAAACCAAGGCGATGGGGGCTATTCGAGTCATACGTGGATGGCTGTGTGGATTGTGGCTGCCAGTATCGTCGGTGCAGTGATCGGCAGGATCACTGCCTCATGGGGTGCTCGACCCAGTGCGTACAGCCGATCCGGTAGGAGCTGGTATTGTCCATCCAGCCCAACTTTCGAAAGCCTCGCAACAAAAAGCGTGTCGAATGCAAACAGCGAGCTGCGTGGGTGTTTCGTTGGTCTGTGCGTACATAGGTGCGTACATCGTGGCGTGGGGCGCGTACTGACCGAACCAAAGATACGCGTTGTCGGCATTCTCAGTGTCGAGGATCGAAATGAACGAATAACTGGCGCGGAAGATCGAGATCGCTCGCTCAAAATGGCCCTTGGACAAGTCCTCAGGAGTCAAATCGCCATTCGCACCGGCGCCGTAACGGTCTGGATCGCCGTATGGCCCGCTCGCTGGCCCCTTGGTCATATCGTACGATGTGCCTTCATAGTGGTCTCGGTGGAACCGTGTGATGTCGTGGGGCGAGAGCACACGAGATGCTTGCACCGAGAAGGGGTAGTTCGTGGCTTCGGGTGACAGCTTCTCCCTGGAATTAACCAGCGATAGCACCCGCCACACACGGCGATTCGAGTACGCGTGCGGACCGCTCAGCTCAGAGTAGATCTGTGCAATGTCGAATGGCTTTCCACTCAAGCTCAATGAGAAACACGTCGTGCACGGCGTTTTCGGCGTGGGTCTGGGCAGGCACTTCGGCGATGCGGAAGTCGCAGGACGCACAGTCGGCCGCGTGGGTCGTCATCGGCGTACCTGTAGTCGACGCCTAGTCCACAAGCTCATCGTTAAGCCTCCATAGTATTGTTGTTAAACCACGAAGGTATCCGCCCATACCTTTGGCCCGACCAGGATGGCTGTGCATCGGTCTTCCGCTCGCACCAGGGGCGACCGCAGTGCGACTGCGAGCACCACGGCGCCAGAAGCAGCTTCATATCCTTCTCTCCCCCTGTTGTGATGAGTGCCAGCCAAGGGTGCTTGAAGAATGGGAAGGATTCAAGACCCCGCTCCCATCGAGGAGGCGTCATGATGAGCGTCCTTTCGTGATGCGCGTTCTGTTCCCTCGTCCCAAATTCTGGATTAGGAACACTATTTTTTAAAGAAGGGACTTGTCCCTAGTGACGGCATTTAGGATTCCGCCAAAATGGTTTTGTCGTGTTTTTTATTGTCGTGATTTACTGTGATGTCCGGCTGGAGATCGACCTACCCACACGCATACAGCTCTTTCTTTTTGTCTTGCTCGTCTCCCTCTTCTTCTTCTCCTAGTGTCCAAGAAGGCTCTAGTTCTTCTTGTTGTCTAACTTGATATAGTCGTCGTCAAAGTGGTGGAGACGCACGTAACCATCCTCGGCGCCACTGGCGTAGCTCTTTCCGTCTGGCGCGAACGCGATCGTGTTGATCGGACCGAAGTGGCCCTTGACGCGCGCGAACTCCTCCTGGAAGATCATGTGGAAGAAGCGGGCCTCGAACTTGCCGACACGGCCCGACGTCGTCGTCACGCTCATGGCCTCCTGACCACCACCCAGCACGACGTGGTCCTTGATCGGCGAGATCGCCGCCGAATTGACTGGACGGTCCGTCTCGTAGGTCTTGAGCACCTTGAGGGTCTCCACATCTAATAACTTGGCCGTGTTGTCCTTGGACGCCGTGATCATGAGCGTCTTGTCCTTGTTGAACGACACGCTCATGATCTCACCCGTGTGGATCTGGTGCGACGAGATCAGCTTGCCCGTCTACAAACCCCACACAGTTAGAATGGGTACACATGGACTGTTCCTCAAACTGGCGTACCTTTGGCTCGAAGAGCTTGATGGTGCCGTCACCGCCCGTGCTCATGATCGCCTTGTTCAGCGGCGTCCAGTACACGCCCGTGATGCGGCCCTCGTGGCCGTGGTTGGCGATCGTCAGGATCGGCTCCGCCTTCTCTGTAATACCACCATAGATCCGCTCCCCGTCAGATCCCCATTATAAATCGCCATAAAATCCACTACATCTAACGTACGCTCATCGAGGTTCTTGGCGAGCTCATACACAAAGATCGCGGCCGGCTTGTCCGTAAACTTGTCGCAGCACGACACGAAGTACTGGTCACCAAGGCTGAAGTTGACGCTGCGCGCTGGGCCCGTGTGGTTGAACGTGAACAGCTCCTCGCCGGTCTTGACGTCCCAGAGACGCACGGTCGAGTCGGCGGCGGCCGACAGCAGGTACTCGGTGTGGTAGGACACGTCCATGGCCCACACGGCGCCCTGGTGGCCCTCGTACGTGCCGAGACGCTCACCCGAGTCGCTGTACCAGACGCTCGGCACGTGGTCCTTGGCACACGTGAACAGCAAGTCGCCGTCGCGGTTGTACTTGATCATGGTGATCGAACGCGAGTGTCCCTTGAGGAGAATCGGACGCATCTTGGCTGGCTTGTAGCGTGAAGTCTCTCCCCTTGACGTCGGTCGATGTCGCTTGCTTCGGATGCCGATGGATTCCTCCTCTTGCGATTGACACCACCGACGGCCCAATCACCAACCACCGCGGTTGTCTCCAATCTGCAACTAGCAACACCAAAGTTGCTAAATAAGGAGATAATGTTGCGCGAAGGTTGTTGGAAGCATAACCGTTAAGGGTTGAAATGTTCGAAAATTTAAGAGCTGCGGATGTGAGACCACCATTTGCGTGGATCCGACGATGATGATCGGACGGAAGATAGCTGCACGCCACGCGCTGGCGCTGCGTGTGCGTCGCAATGTTGCGTCGGTACTGCAGATGCGATGCCTGTCTACGGAGAGTGAGAAGAAGCTCGTGCAGACTGTGTCGCTTGAGCGACTCGCGCATCAAGGCCGCGTGCACCTGAACATTGCGGATGCCGCGCGAGCCAACATCCGCGTGGTGCCCACGCTTCTCCAGTCCGAGTTTGCGTTGCGTGTGCTCAGCGGCGGCATTAGCGATGGTTCTGAGACGTTCACGGCTACAGAGGTCAATGACGACGCCAGCGAGCAAGTGAAGGAAGTCCGACTGATCAAGACGGCGACTGGAGGCGAGGAGCTCGATGTCGAGCTGAGTCTGCCGCATCTCGTGGATCTGGATATCCTGGCTGTGCGTGGCAGCGTGAAGCTCAGCGACAAGATCGAAGGCAACGTGCGTGTGACTCTCAGTGAAGGTGACATCGCTGTGAACAAAGTCCGTGGAGAAGTCATCGAGCTCAAGACGAACCGTGGTCGAATTGACATCGCGTCGCTGGTGGAAGGAGAGAAGGTCAAGCTCACGGCCAGCAGTGTGAAGGCGAAGCGTCTGATGTCCTCATCAACGGAGATCAAGCTCGCGAAGGGAGCCGAGGACTCGGAACTGGGTGCGATCTACTCGTCGCTGTGTCTCGTGAACTCGTATTCGTCTGGAACGCTGACGGTTGGCAACATCCACGGATTCCTCCGCGTGAACGGCGAAGAGATGAAGGCTGTGCACGTGAACAGTGTGAATGGTGCTCTGCACATCGAGGATAGTGGCTTGAACTGCAACGTCGATGCTCACTTCGACGCCTGGAGTCCTGACGCAGCCAACAAGATTTTCGTCGGCGGAAACGTGCGAGTGTCCCTTGACCCTTCAGCTCCTATCGACGTTGAGCTACACGGAAGCAAGATCACGACGGACTCTTGCCAGTTCAGCGAAAGCGAGTTGGACCAATTGGACGAGGACTACGCCATCTTCACGGGCTCGTTGCACCCATTAGCCGTCACTGCGAGTGCGACGACTGCCTCCGGAAAGATCAACGTGGGCAGCGCAAAGAACTCCGCATTGCGAACGTCTTTCTTCGCCACCGAGAACGACTCTTCCGAGCAAGGTGCGTCGTCTGCGTCTAGCGATATCCACCCAGCGCACCTGCCTCGCCTTGTGGTCCATGCCTCAAACGGAAGTGTCACGATGGAGCAGCTCGACTGGATGGGAAAGATCAAGCGAAAGCATTTGGCGGCTAAATAGAGAGTGTTGCGTTTGATTTTTGGCTCCTAGTGACGTCGTGGTCTATTGATTCTCAAGCTGGCTATCTGATTGAACTGCGTGAAGCTCTGGGACTGTGACCTGTCCATTCAAGACTTCATCTGCTCCCTCATCCTCCTCAGGCTCGTCATTCGAGCCATTCGCCTCTACAAGATCGGTCTCCGAAGTGCTGAACTTGTCCACAAGACGTTGGAACTCATCTCGGAATGCCTCTTTCTTCTCCTCACTCCACCCAGTCATTGAGGCATTCACCTTTACCCACAGTTGCTTCACTTCTTCACCAACCGAGAGAGCCGCCGAGGAGGGAACCGACGCCTCTGTGATCATCAATTGCGGTTCATCACCTTCGACAGTGCACTCAGGATACGCCACACGGCCAGCACGACGCTCCGTGCGGATGTAGTTGCGCGCGTTGTAGATATCTCGCACTTTGATGGGCTTCCCCGGGAACTTTTCCTTCATCCGATCCACAATGATCGACGGCCGGACGCCCGAGTCCGTCAACTGGACGACCAGTAGCTTCTGTGCGTTCGTGAGCCGCCGCGCCTTCGGGTGTAGCTCCAGGTCCTGTGGGTCATTTGCTGGCTCGTGCGTGTGCTGTGGGTTCTGGACTTTGAGCGCCCACGTTCCATTCATCAGACGACGGCCGTACAGTTGAAAGGGACAGTTCTGCAGTCGAGACGGCACCTTGCGCTTACGCTTCGCTTCTGACGGAGCCACAGGGAGATTGCGAGACGCTCCGCCCATGTCACAGCGTAGCCATAGCTGTCCACGAGGCACGTTCGACTTGTGGATGACGACGGCGTAACCCTGCGAGAGGCTGAAGTTGGTCACGTAGCGGAGGAGCTCCTCACGGGTCGAAAAGCTCGTTTGCGTCGGGAGTTGAGCGGGTGAGGCGCTGGCTAAGGGTGCATGGGATTCTTCGGTATCTTGCAATGGAATTGCAGGAGATGGTGGCACGACCGATGGAGGCGTGGAGGCAACGTCGATGGGAGCTGGTGTCAGGGCCTCATCCGTCATACTTCGAAGTATTTGTCATGGGCTTCCTAGCGTAACCGGGTATGCAAGCAGGGTACGTCGCACCATAACCATCGAGATGGTACAGTGTACCTGTTGAGAGTCATCCGACCTCGGCCGAACAACTGGCGTTTACTTGCGACCAACACTCTCGAACATGAGAAAATGCGCATCTGAGAAAGGCCTCGTCCCACCATGGATTACGACAGCAGGCAGTTGGTGGTTTTTGAGTGTGGTTTTTTGTAGTTTGCCGACATGGATTACGGTACGTGAGCGGCCAGTTTGTAAACTTGAATGAGTCTTGAGGAGAACCTACAGACTCATATCGTTTTTCCAGGACGAAGCAACCTTCACTTGAGTCTGTAGCCATGTTTGAATGTTGGTGTGCGACCGATGAGTCGCGAAGATGCGGAGAAGACGAACGATGATGCCCGCTATTGTACGTGAAGTGGACCGTGCGACGAAGCAAGCGACACGGAAAAAGGTTGGCTTCTCAGAAGAGATGGATGGGATTCAAGGGCTCGCCTGTATACACCGAGCGAGTGGATACCGCACAGAAGTTACCCTCAGCTGGCGAAGTCACCAGGACATCTCCGGATACCTAGCCTTGGTTTTGTTTCAACAATTTTGTGTGGGCAGTGAGGTTGTGATGCCGGTGTGTGCGTATGTGGAGATTGGTCCTGGCACAAACATATCGCCGTATGGCATGTGAAACACAGAGCTAGAATGAGTTCAATCATCTGAGTATCTCCTGGCACTGCCAGTTGTTGCTTTGACCTTGAGTATGGGGGATCGAGGCCGAGTAGCTCCATTACCTATTCTCGTCCTAAAGTAGACTTCTTCAGGACAACGGTTCTGAACCCACGGAAATAGGAGTCCTGCCGCGTCTCGTGCCGACCAGCCAATCTTATCGTGACAGCTTATGGGTGGATGCAGTTGCTGTCCACCCTGCAAGTTGGCTGACGCCACCTCCCTCTGTGCTGTTCAGTATCCAGCAGGCTGACTGCGTCCTTCCTCCTGCAACATCTCCACAGTTTCGCACCGCCAAGATCCTTCAAGTGCCCAAAGCACCTAGAGCGAGAAGTTTCAAAGAGCATGAGTCTCGCAACAGTAGAGTATGGATGGATACATGAGAGCATTCTTGCACTGAAGGAAGCCAGTCGAGCGGCGTAATCGCGACACATCGCTCGGCATCAACTGAACAACTCGTCGGATCTGTACCGTATTCGAGCTGAGAAGCTCAGCTTTTGCCCACAACCTGAATTGCAACCTAGAAAACTTTCAAGTAACGTCAGCAGCATCGCATCTTTCATGTCGCACACGTTTGAGGTCGGAATCCCTCTATATTTCGATCGTTTCCTAGGAGATTCTACCAACTTTGAGAGGGGATCGTATACCCCTTCAGGAGTGTTTATGGTCCAAAAAAAGGACGCCTTTCCGGACGCAAACCTACGCAAACTCTGTCGACGCGAGAAAACGGAAAGCTGGCGGCGTCGCATGGCAGAGGCCACCAACACCAACAACCACCAACAAGCCGCCACCAAGTTTCATTTCCCAATTTCGCCGAAAACACCAACACCAACAAAACCAACAACCAACACAATGGTGCTCTCTACCGACATTGACCTCGTGAGTTCCTCGGAGAACCGCATGCTCCACGCCTCCCACATGAGCGAGGTGGACGCCGAAGCCAAGCGCCGCGCGCTCGAGCAGATGCCCGTGCCTGTGCCCGCGACGGTCGTGCGCAGCTACCTGACCGAGTTTGAAGACGACGCCGTGCGTCGCCTGCTCACACGCTACGCCGGCACGGACGTGATCAACGGCTGGAAGGACGGCCCCGAGTCGCACGGCATCAAGGTTGTTTACGGCGAGATTGAAGGCAGCACGTGGTTCTCCATGTGCACGACGGGCAAGCTGCAGGTGAGCGCTGAGAAGGCTGCTCGCATCCTCATCGCTGCCGACTGGGTGCCCAAGTTTGACGATATGACCAAGGAAGTGCGCGTGATCGAAAAGCTCAGCGAAGCGACGGAAGTGCGTGTGGTCTCGTGCAAGGGCGTCATGTTCACATCGCCACGTGACTTCTGCGTCGCCACGACTGTGCGACGGGAGGCCAACGGGCGCGTACTCATCGCCACGCGATCAGTGGACCACCCAGAGGGCAAGCAGAAGGGCTTCACGCGCGCTTTGTCGTACATCTCGGGCTACATCGTCACCCCGGATGCGGTGAACCCGAACGCCTGTGAACTGTCTGTGATTGCGCACATGGACCTGGGCGGCAGCCTGCCGGCCATGGTCATCCGCTACTTGGGCCTCTCGGCGCCGATCAAGATGGTCGAAAAGATCCAGCAGGTCGTCGTCGCCGCTCGCGTCTAAGCGCACGTCGTTGTCGTCTTCATCCACCCATTTCTCTATTTTATCAACGGGCGCATCCAGGCCATAGATCAACCGCAGCTCAAGTAGCACGAGCGCGCAGCCAGCATTAGCCACACACACTCACACACACACACTGCTTTAGCATTAAAAATACCAATGTACCATATTGCCAGCATTACGACAGCGTATTGTCATCCGGACGTGCATGGATCGTCACACTCACTGCCCACAAGAAACAACTGGCAGTCAGCTCCACAGGATTCATGAGGATCCCGCAGGGTAGCCGGCTGTCGCATGGGCTCATTGTGATGGCCAAAGCGCCGGTAGGAGGACAGCCACAGCTTCCTCTGACAGCGTGGGGCTTGATGATCACTCGCTGTCATCATTTAGATACCCGAGGGGGACTCATATCACCCGCCACCAGCGTCAACTGCGATATGAGTCTTTTTCCATGTTGACCACAGCGTTCAACCGACTGTATCAGAGGTCGGACGGCGCGAAGGAGATGCGCTTTTTGATCCGACTACTGGTGGGTCAACTGGCTGACTGCCATGCACCAATTTGTGTGTGTGGAGTGCATGGGAAGAGGCTGGATGATGACGGCCGACCACGGCGTTCGCCCATCCGCAATCGCCCTTTGAATCAAAGGAAGATGAAGATCAAAGGCTTTGATCTTCATCTTCATCTTCAAGGAGGAGGAGGAGCCTCATTTGTCGCACCGCCCATTCGAGGAAGTCCATGGGAGCCACACGCAAAATGCAAGGAAGCGCTTCGTTTGATTTGTGGTCGTGAGGAATACAGGCGACGAGAGAGAGAGAGAGCTACAGTACCGTAGTGCCAGCGTTTTCACAGCACGGTCTGCCACTTGGGTCGCAGGTGGTCGTTGACGGAGCGCACGAGCTGGGCGTGCGCGTGGGCCGAGTTGCCGCGGCCGCCATGCATGTTCTCGTCCAGCGTGAAGCACATGAGCAGCACGTTGATCGTGGTCTCGTAGATCTACGTGCGCCAGTTAATGCGGTTAGTGCATTGGATTTACTGGATACCATGAAGAAGAACGTACGGTCATGAAGGCGTGGGCGGCCCCGAAGGAGAAGAGACTGATGGCGATCAGCGGTAGCACCGGCGACGAGACCTGGAGTATCATGACGAGTTAGTCTACAAGATGTGGGGCGGGTCTGATAGCACGCGATTCGGAACGTACGCTGTCCACGAGGAACCACGCGACAAAGCATGTGATGAAGCACACTATGAGCTTGCCGAGAAGCACGCTGGCGTGGCCGATCTGGCTGAGTGCACCGACACGCAGGAGATTGGACGAGATCAGGGTGTGCGCAAGCTATGGTTGGACACACCGGGGATGAGAATGGATTTGCATGGGGAATGAAGGCGATTTGTGGGCTTACCTTGGCGGACGGGTAGAAGTTGGTGCCCTGGATGGCCGTGATGTAGTACGCTTCCTTCGAGATGAACTTGAGGCAGTAGTTGAAGCACCAGATGCAGCACTACAGGGGCATTCATACTGTTAGCATCTCCCAAACAAGACAAATAGAGTATGAAGAACACGTACACAACAGCCCCGCGCGAGCATCGTCGTGACGATGTTGCTGTCGTACTCGTTCTTCTCCTCGAGATACCCGAAGAACGCACGGACATAGCTGATGGGTGTCACGGTCGCTGCACTGAGCGCCAACGTGCCCAGGTGGAATCGAAAAGTCGACCGAATTGCGTAGGACACGGGACTGCTGCCGCCTCCGGACTCGAGGATCTTGAGCGAGGTGACTCGGTCTTCAGGGGCAAAGTACCACGTCGATACGGCAGTGGCTGTGATCATTTCGCCGATCGATAGGATGAACAACGCCGTCCAGTAGACGCCCCAGACGTGGAAGAAAAAGAACCATCGCAAGTGATAGTTGATCTTGAACGACTCGGTCTCAACTTGGACGCTTGCAGGGGACGAGGCTGCGATTGTAGCGACCCGCGCGGAGGTCTCACCAGCACCGAAGATACAGACCGTGACGAGAATCGCCCACCAGAACAGCACGAGCAGCAGCAAGTACGATACAAATGGCACGATGAGAAGCTTGCGGAGCTGGTGCAAGGCCTTCGATGCGTGTGTGATGAACGTGCCAGCGAGCAGGAGCTTAGGCATCATGTTGAAGGCTAGCAGACAGAAGAGCACAGCGCTGCAGCACACAACGATCGTAATTATCTGGAGCGAGCTCTTCATCGCTGGGTCGTTGGCAAACGTGAGTGGATCTGCCGATGCTAGCAGCAAGCGGTAGCTGGCATACACGAGGATGCCTTCAATGCCGATTGTGGATAGGAACACAGTAAAGCAGCCGCAGTAACGCAGAAAGACAAGATACAGCGTCGCTGTGCCCAGTGCGACACCACAGCTGATCAACATCGATCGCCAGCACTGCCAAGAACGAGACAAAAGCACTGCGAATCAGTATTGCATGCCAGCCATTGTGTGGCAAGACGAGAGAGAAACACGTACATCTCCGAGCGCTCCGATGAACCGGCCGACCGTGTCCTGGAGCTGCGCGATCAAGACGCTCTCCGTCGCAACTGCTCAATGCAAACAATACAAACTATCAACCATTATGAAGGTGGTGTTCATGGTCGCTCACTCCATCGTACCATTCGCCGGGGCACAAACGTACGTCCATGCATGGGTCGCATAGGTCTTGAACTTGACAGGTCGAAGCTCTCTCGTGCCATTCGTCGTGATCTTTCCATCCGCCAATGGCAGCATCACGTCCAGATCATCTCCATCCCTCAGTGGACACTTATCCACACAGAAGCCAAAGTCTGGATTCGCGCGGAAGTCGGGAAAGTACACAAACCGCGACGTGCCGCACGACTGGCCCTGGAAATCCACGCCGTCCTTGATGTACTTTGCGAAATCCACGTTGCTTTGGCGCGTGAACGCGTACGTCGCGAGCACGAGCATGCCGACCCAGTACGCTGCAAACAGCACGAGTGCCCACGTGTCCGTGCACGCTCGCTTGGCTTTCGGGCCGCGAAAGTCGCGACGCAGCGCGCTCGACGAGCCCGTACTGGGCGAGATCGCCGACGACGTTGGGCCGTTGCTGATGATGCTGCTGCGCAGCAGTGGCTCTCTCTCGCTCAGGTCCTCCTCGTCCGAGAGCAGGTTACTGTGGGCGTACCCCTCTTCTTCCTCCGAGCTCTCTCCGATCCTCACGGCGGCATGGGGCTGGCTGTGAGCTGTCACCGCGTGGGGATACGACTGGCTGGCGCTGCTGCGCGAAGGGCTCATGGCTGAGCCTCTGTTTCCTCTTCCTGCTTTCCCCGCCATCGTCGTCGAGGAGACAAATCTTCCTGGGGATTTTCGGTTTCTGGCTTTTCATGATGGCGTGCGACCTTTTCCATGAAGCGGATCTAGTGACTGCAACCAGATGAAGACGTACTGCAAGAGACAGAATAATGAAGATCAGCGTTGGACGATTGACAGACTTCAACGTCTCGACATGGAGTGCCAAAACAAGGTGGGAACGCCGAAGCTAGGGATGGATTAGGTAGGTTGAACGCATTCGTCTATTGAGGGTGGATGGAGAGATAGGTACAGCACTACACTTTACTTCTTGCTGCCTTTCTTCTGCTTGCCGGTGTGTGCTGGCTTCGCAGGCTTGGCAGCCTTTGCCTTTCCGCTCTTCTCGTTGGACTTTGCTGGGGCTTCCGTCTTTGCCTTCTTCGCCTTCTTCACAGGAGACGCCTCCTTCTCCGCGTCTTCGTCGTCGTCGCCGCTGGTGGCGTCACCTGATGCCTTGCGCTTCTTCACAGTGAGTCGCTTCACGGCTTCGCGAATGTGTTCATCCTCAGGCTCCTCCTCGTCCTCCTTCGGGTAGAAGTCGGCCATGTCATCCTCGTTCTCGTCATCTTCATCGCTCTCCTCGGCTTCTTCTTCTTCTGCAAGATCATCATCAGAGGTGTCTTTTTCATCCTCATCTTCATCCTCATCGTCGTCATCGTCACCACCACGCTTCTTGGCTGGCTTGCCCTCTTCCTCTTCGTCGTCCGAGTAGATGAGCTGCTGGTTCTCAAACTCAAACGCGTTGGCATCAAAGTCCGCGTTGCCTTCCTCCATAGCCTCTCCGTCCTTGGTGAACTTGACATGCTCCTTCAGACGCTGGAACTTCTTGCCCTTGACGTGCTTCTCCACTTCCTCTGGGATTCGGTTCAAAATCGTGCCCGTGACGTTACAGAACAGGCTCTTCGGCTTCCGTCGGTGCTGCACGATATACGGTTCGTACTTGGAGTAATCGTAGCAGTACCATTCCTTCGCCTTGACGAACTTTTTCGTCTTGAGGTAGCTCTCGATCGCGTCCTTGCGCGGCAGCAGCTCGTGCTGTGTGAGATCGCAGCGAATGCGCACGCGCTTCTGTCCACCCTCGCCTACCTCCACGAGCTGCAGGTAGCCGTGCTCCTTCAGCAGCGCCTTCACGTCGTTGTCCACAGCAGCCATCGTTAATGCTCCTCTCGTCTTGGTGGCGCCGTCAACCCGAATTGGCATTCCATCCGCCAACCATCAGAGTCCTCGACAAAGTTCCCGGCTCCAGTCCCGAAAATTCTCGAACTCCAGATAATGTGGTCCACCTTGTTCTCCAACATTTCGTATATTGGCCAATCCTCGATCGCTAAAGTTTCATTGTATTAGCCAATGGGAGCATCTCCATGTTTGCTAAATCCGTAGGGGAAACGTCGACACCTCATGCAGTTTCATGGGATGATGGCGGTCGCTATACTACACTGAGCGCCGCTGTATGAACCACGGGCAGTGAAACGGCGTCTACTCGTATCGTAGAACAAGCGCCGATCATCTGGGCGGTTTTCTGGTGCTCTATTGATGCTGATAGGCCGCTGGAAAGCTGCGGAAGCGCCGCTTTCTTTAGCTTGTGGAGCTCGTTGGCAGCTTCGTGGCCGTTTAAACGCACGTCTATTAAAATAGACGTCCTCTCTCTCGCTCTGGAAGCTCAGGGAGCAGCAACGTGGAAACGGAAGTCAAGCGGTGCCGTGGGTGTGTCGGTAGACTGCGTTCCTGAGCGCTTGATCGATCTCATCGGGCCAGCGAGCAACGACGGATACGACACGCCGGCGCAAGAGCAGATCACTCTGCTTCGGCGCTCGCACCACGCGCTTCCACGATTAACGGCACGCGCGTCTTCGTCGCAGACGACATGTCGGCGACGACTGCAGTCCCTGAGGGTGGCGGCAGTGGCGGTGGTGGGAACGAGCCTCGACTCGCGTATGTTAACGACCCGGTCAAGAGCCAGGAGCTGTGCGTCGCGAGGCGCTACGCCGAGAACGTCATCGTCACGTCCAAGTACACCGTCACCAAGTACGTTGCCTACTGTGTGGGTAGGCCTTCATTGGAGATCGCTCATCGTCTGTGGGTTGTGTATGTGTGTGTGTGCGTGCCTAGCTTCGTGCCCAAGACGATTTTCGAGTTCTTCCGCGTGGTGGCCAATGTGTACTTTCTACTGATCTCGCTGCTTCAGGTGGGTACCTTTGAAAGGCATTTGTCTGTGTACGGGGTGGAGTGACTGACGGGTGTGGGTGGTTACGATGCATAGTTGGCTACGCCGTGGTCGCCGACAAACAAGTTCACGACGGCCGGGCCGCTGGTGTTTGTGCTCTTTGTGACGATGCTGAAGCAAGGCGGGGAAGACTTGAAGCGCCACAAGGCTGACGAGGCCCAGAACAACCGCACTTGCAACGTGAGGAAGCCCGTGGTGGTGGTGGTGTTGCTGCTTTTGTGGCGCTGACTTGGTGACTTTGTGGTGTCATAGGTGGTGAACGAGAGAGGAGAGGTTGTGACGATCCCGTGGAAGGATGTGAAGGTCGGACAGTACTTGATCGTGCGCAACCATGAAGAGCTACCAGCAGACATCGTGATCTTGGCGACGTCTGAGGAAGAAGGCCGATGCTTCATCGAGACGAGTAACTTGGATGGGGAGACGAACCTGAAGAGACGACTCGCGGTCAAGCAGACGGCGGACATCATCGGCTACCGACCGCTCAACGGGGTACGAAAAATACGAGCGCTACGCAATTTGTCGTGGATGGTGTGTCTGATTTGGTTTTGCTCTTGACCGTGCAGGCGTTCGTTGAAGAAAACGTGGTTTGCGCTGGTACGACCAAGCTGAAGGGGCGACTCGAGTACGAGCAGCCCAACAACCAGCTCTACAACTTCACCGGCCGCATCATAGTCGGCAACGATAACTCAACCACACCTCTCGGTCCGGACAACATCATGCTGCGCGGTTGTGGAGTGCGAAGCTGTTCATTCGTGATCGGCGTTGTGATCTTCACTGGTGCGGAGACGAAGCTGCTCCAGAACTCGCGATCGGCTCCGTCGAAGCAGAGCAAATTGTACAAGACGGCGAACCGATGTATGTTCCTGATCTTTTCGACGATGTTCACGCTCTGCTTAGCCAGTGCCATTGTCGCTGCATTTTGGAGCAGCCATAACAACAAGCGCGTGTGGTATCTGCCTTTCGTCGAGACCAACAACGTCGGTGATTTCATCGTCAACTTCTTCACGTTCCTGATCCTGTACAACAACCTTGTACCGATCTCGCTCTACGTGTCGCTCGATATCATCAAGGTGATTCAAGCGCGCAACATCACACTTGACGATGACATGATGGATGATGGATTTCGAGCGATCTCGCGAACGTCGGAGTTGAATGAAGAATTGGGACAAATCGAGTACATCTTCAGTGACAAGACTGGTACCCTCACGCGCAACATCATGGAGTTCCGCAAATGCTCGATCGGTGGCGTGTCGTACGGTTTTGGGACGACGGAGATTGGACGAGCAGTCGCAGCGTTGCAGACGCAAGCCCGCAGACCAGAGACTCCAGTCGAGCTTAGTATTGAAGGCACGGAAGGAGTGACGACGAAAGTCAGCTTGCAAAAGAAGAAATCTGCGTCGGCCGCCTCCAGTGACCCAGTCGCAGCGCAAGTGCACCACGACCCCAACATCAATTTCGATGATCCGCGACTGCTTCAGCATTTGTACGCCGGAGGCGAGCAGGCTGAACGAATTCAGGACTTCTTGACGCTGCTTTCGGTCTGCCACACGGTAATTCCTGAGGTCGACCGCGCCACGGGCCTTGTTAACTATCGCGCGTCGTCTCCGGATGAAGAAGCGTTGGTGAAAGCTGCGAAGTGTCTCGGTTACAACTTCACGGAGCCCGCGCCACTGACCAAAGTCGAAGTCGCGACCAAGAATCTTTTGTCTGGGCGAGTCGAGAACCCTCCAGTTACCAAGTCGTACACCATCCTCAACGTGAATGAATTCAACTCGACGCGTAAGCGCATGTCGGTGGTCTGCGTAAGCGCAAAGGGCGAGTACGTTATGTACTGCAAAGGTGCCGACAACATGATGTTACCTCGATCCAAGACGAGTGCCTTCACCCAGGATATCAACGAGCACTTGAAGACTTTCGCAGGAGAAGGACTGCGAACGCTGGTTCTCGGTCGCCGCGTACTATCCTCTGAAGAGTACCAGAAGTACAATGACACGTACTTGGAGGCCTCCACCTCACTCGAGGGGCGTGAGGAGAAGCTGGATGCCGCTGCTGAGATGATCGAATGTGAGATGTCCATCGTCGGTGTCACTGCTATCGAAGACAAGCTACAAGAGGGTGTGCCGCAGGCGATTTACGATTTGGCTCAAGCCGGAATGAAGATTTGGGTGCTCACGGGCGATCGTGAAGAGACAGCGATCAACATTGGCCACGCCTGCCGACTCATCAACGAGAAGATGAAGTTGATCTACGTCAACATGGAGCAGTTGGACCAGCTCGAGCGCCAAATCGATGAGCTTCATAGTTCTCCAGGTATCCAGCAACTCATCCGAAACAAGCAAGTCGCAGAAGAGCTCGCGATGGTATGTGATGGAAAGGCGCTTGTGCACATATTCCCATCCAAAGACGCGCTAGCTCAGATGAGCCCAGAGGCTTCAGCTCGGCGTCGGGTGCTCGCTGCAAAACTCTTGGACGTTGCGTGCGTGTGCAAAGCAGTCATCGCATGCCGTGTGAGTCCATCTCAAAAGGCCGACATCGTCAACTTAGTGCGCACAGGTAGCCCCACGAAGCCAATCACGCTCGCGATTGGCGACGGAGCAAACGATGTGAGCATGATCCAAACAGCCCATGTTGGTGTCGGCATTTGCGGCAAAGAAGGCGTGCAGGCGGTCAATGCAAGCGACTACGCGATCGCGCAGTTCCGGTTTCTCAAGCGTCTGCTTCTGATCCACGGACGCTTCAACTACAAGCGCATCTGCAAGGTTATCCGCTACTCCTTCTACAAGAACATCTCGCTCGTGATCAGCTTGTTCCTGTACAATTTCTTCAACGGCCAGTCCGGTGCGCCGCTGTTCGAGAGTTTCGTGATGGCTGGCTGGAACTTCTTCCTCGCGACACCGATCATCGTCATCGGTGTCTACGATCAAGACCTTCCCATCGACGTGGTGCTTAAGTACCCGAAGTTGTACTGCGCGAGCCAGCACGACAGCGATCTGAACTTCCGCAAGTTTGCACAGACAATCGGCAACGCTGTGATGCACGCGATGATCGTCTTCTGGGTGTGCTTCTTGTGCCACAACAAAAACCACAGTCTCTTCCTGAGCGGTACGTTGTTCTACTCGGCGCTGCTGACGACCATGAAGCTCAAGGTTATCACGCTCACGCTCACGTGGAACAAGTACCACTTGCTGCTCCTGGCCTTCAGCACGGGGCTCTTCTTCTTCTTCCTCGCCGTGTACCCACACATGACGTTCCTGAGCTACGACATGTTCGGCGTGCCATCCATGATGGTGAAGGAGCCTCTCTACTGGCACTTGTTCTTCATGGTGCCGATCTGCACGCTGCTCACCGACTTCACACTGACCTGTGCTCAGCAGCAGCTCTTCCCAGGCTGCGAGGACATTCTTCGTGAAAAACAAGCCAGTCGGGCACACTCTGGCAAGCCTGGCTCCAGTGGGGAATCGATCCTTCCAGACACGATGTCATTAGCAGAGGCGCAGACTCCGACACCTCCTCGAGCAGAATCTGCCATCGTGTTCCCGCAGCAATCTGTGTCGCAAACGACGCCTGTCAACTCGGCTCCCGGAGTGCAAGCTCTCTACGGCGACGAGTGTGGGTAGTTTTTGAACTTGCTCTGTGATGGGATTGCCAATCTTGACGGTGGGTTTTTTTGTTTTTGTTTTTGTTTTACCAGCTCACGGCTTTGCGTTTAACGGGCCCGACAAGCCCCGTGGCACCGACACGCCCGACACCATCACGATGCGTGTGCGCAGCTTCAACGTCTCGCAGCGCACCGAGTCCCGCAGCACTGTACACGCCATGTCACTTCCCCCCTCAATGGCACCCGAAAACTCAGCACGCTAGGTTTGTTTATCGCCTCTACAGCAAACAGCCATCCACTATACATACACCCGCATTCACATTCCTCTTTTCTCAGCGCGATACGCCATGATCTCCATGCCTCTCATTTGCTTTGAGGTGCCAGACTGTAGCCACTTGACAGCGAGGAGGTCTTTGTATCAAAACAAGGTGGTCGACTTTCATACCAAAACAAGGTCATATTCGACTCGATTTCGCCTGACTGTGAAGAGCGAGATCCCGTCAACAGTGGAGCTCTTCGGAAAGCCACTTTCCTGCCATTTATTCCCCACAGCCATGGCAAGGCTATTTACCTTCTGCTTCATACCCAACACCATCTCTATCCGTACGGCCTCAGTTGGAGGCGTAGTGTACTGTAGCTGCCTATCCCCAATGAGACCTGAGATTCCGGTCATCCATGCTTTGGCTTGTGGTCGTCGACCACTGGTCGACGCGGCGTCGGGCCGTGGCCGTCTTGACTCTGTGTCTGTGCGCGTCGACGTCACTTGGGCCGTGTTCGTCTGCGCTTGGCCGCGTTCATTGGCTGCCAGCGGAGCTCTCCACCGCACGGCGCGTCATCACCTGTGCCGTTGGCTTTGCCTTCTGCAACCTCAAGTGACGTCACAACAACCTGCGAGACTTGATGCCCTCAGGAAAACCCATCTCCGAATCTTACTTCATACCGCTACTTCACCGTTTGCGCTACACTGTACCCCACCACGTGAGCTCTTGGAATTGTTGGGGTGGTGCAGCGTCTATCCGCCGGTCGCCTTTCCGAATCCGATCATTATCGAACTTTTGGCTGAAAGCCCCCTCGCCGTCCGTCACTCCCACAGCCCCCACACACAGCACCATGCTCTTCCGCCGCGTGTCCGCCTCGCTGCTGCCGCGCCTGACGCCTGCGCGTGCGTCGTTCTCGTCCGTGGCTGCTACGTCACTCACGGTCCCGGGTCTCTCGGGTGACGTCCGCACGGACTGGACGTATGACGAGGTGAAGGCGATCTTCGACCAGCCTCTGCTGGAGCTCGTGTACAAGGCCGCTACGGTCCACCGCATGCACTTCGACCCGCGCGAGGTGCAGCAGTGTACGCTGCTGTCTATCAAGACGGGCGGCTGCACGGAGGACTGCAAGTACTGCTCGCAGTCGGTGCGCCACAAGACGTTTGTCAAGCCGGAGCCGACCAAGAAGGTGGAGGAAGTGCTGGAGATGGCGCGTCGTGCCAAGGCCGCGGGTAGCACGCGCTTCTGCATGGGCTCGGCGTGGCGCGAGGTGGGCAAGAAGAACGCGTTCAACCACATCCTGACCATGGTCAAGGAGATCAACGCCATGGAGATGGAGGTGTGCTGCACGCTCGGCATGCTCACGGAGGACCAGGCCGTGCAGCTCAAG
Organism: Pythium sukuiense; assembly: GCA_023334995.1. Lineage (NCBI taxonomy): Eukaryota > Oomycota > Peronosporomycetes > Pythiales > Pythiaceae > Pythium > Pythium sukuiense. The sequence goes on from JAADVL010000322.1 coordinate 18,757, forward strand.
GACGCCGGCCTCACGGCGTACAACCACAACCTCGACACGAGCCGCGACCACTACGCCAAGATCATCACCACGCGCACGTACGACGACCGATTGAAGACGATCGACCACGTGCGTAAGGCTGGTATCAAGGTGTGCTGCGGTGGCATTCTCGGTGTCGGCGAGCAGGAGCACGACCGTGTCGCTCTGCTCCACACGCTCGCGACCATGGAGCAGCACCCTGAGAGTGTGCCTGTGAACGCCCTTGTGTCGGTGGCCGGCACGCCGCTCGGTGAGGAGGACCTGACGCCAGTGACAGCCTTCGACATGGCCCGTGCCATCGCCACGGCCCGTATCCTCATGCCAAAGACCATGGTGCGACTCAGTGCTGGTCGCATGTCGTTCACGGAGGCTGAGCAGGGCCTGCTCTTCATGGCCGGGGCCAACTCGATCTTCAACGGTGACAAGCTGCTCACGACGTCGAACCCGGCCTTCGACGAGGACACGATGATGTTCGAGCGCATGGGCCTCAAGGGCAAGCCTGCCCACGCACCACACAAGCAGTCGCCGTACATCGTGCAGGTCACGCGCTCGACGCCGCCATCGACGGACGACGAGCGTCTGTACGCGTAAGCCGATGGAGACGACGAAAGTGGACGAGGGCTATGGATGTAGGACGACGCCGTGACTGTATATGAAACAATACAATTATTGTGATGATGACAAAGAGCGATTGCGACGTGAGCTCGAATGGAAGGCAAATGACGGGGTATCGATACGACGGCTTGCAGACGACTCAAGACAGGTCTGCGCTCGCGGCAAGGGGAAGGGATTGAGGCAGACAGGCACTCAAGACTTTCGAAACGAGGAAATACATTGCTGCTTGGGAAATCCTGAGAGCTAGGATGGTACCCACGCGCCAAGCAACAAGAGCTACACTGCACTTGGAAGATATGCACACTGTCAACACGCGGAGGTGATCTCGCAGCCGTGGTCCGACCGCGCTTAGAGCGTGTACATCTTTAAGCTACATCTATAAGCTCAAGAAGCCGCCAAGGAACACTGGCAGCTTGTAGCCCAGTGAGGTCTCCACGAGACTGCCAGTCTCGGAGACTGGCACCGACCACGAAGTTGACCAACTGACCACCGGCACCCGCCGAGTTGAGCGCGCCGACGTAAATGCCGATGTCGGCTTGTTCGCCACAGACGTGGACGATCACAGGCGTGACCATGCCGTAGATGGCACCGCCAGAGAAGCCCGAGATGATGACAATGAAGACGTCGAGCCACACGACCTTGCAGAACGCCATCACCATGAGCAGCGCCTCAGGAATGAGCATGGCCGTGAGCGTGGCCTTGACACCAAAGTACTTGACCATGAACGGAAGCGCGTACGCGTACTCAATGCCGACGAAGTTGCTGATCAAGTCGGTCGAGCCGCTGGCGACCTTGACACCGTGGTTGTAGTTGTTCTGCGCGTCCGGGCACAGGTCGCCACACGTGTCGGCGTTGGTCGGGTCGCCGCCGTACACTTCGATGCCAAAGAACTGGCCCTTGTTGGCACCGTACGCGGTGTTGCCGTATGCGAGGCAGAAGAACACGACGCCATACACGACGAGCATGCGTGGAAGCATCTTGAGGCCCTTGTAGATCATGTAGAAGGCCTCGCCGTTGCGCTTCGTGCGCGATTCCTGGTCCTCGTCCTGCTTGAGTGGCGTTTCCTTGATCAGGAGGCAAGGAAGACCGACCGAGACGGCCATCGCGACGTAGAGCATGCGCAGGAAGTAGTGCAGCGTCAAGTGGGCTGCACCTCAGACCTCGATGTACCCAGAGATCACCATTTCCGTAGTCTCCACACGCCTCACCAATCTCACGCGCGTACGCCATGAGGATCCAGCAGATAATACTGGTGACAGCGCCCCACAGGAGGAACGGACGACGACGACCCCACGAGTTGGTGCTGCGGTCGCTGAGCACGCCGATGGTCGGCGCGACAATGATACCGGAGAGCGGACCGATGATCTGCGTGACCTGGACCGCAACATGGTGCCGAGGTACGGGCCGCTCAGGCCATTTGGAGACCGAGACGAGGGAACGATAGCAGCAGCAGCTTGACGATCGAGGCGCCGCGGACCGGCTCCTTGCCACCTTCTTGGATATCGTCGATCTTGGGCGAGGCATACCGCTCGTACTGGAGCGCGCCGGCCTCGATGTCCTTGTTCTTGAGCTCGCTTATGCTGACAACCGTGGGGGAGACCGCTCGGTCAGAAGACTGCAGATAGGAGAATGAGTAGAAGCAGCGACTTCCAGTTTGCCAAGATACATCCCGAGATGGTGTGACGCTACGGGTGCCGAAGGAGACTCGTGGCCGGCAATCGACGCACTTTGGCTTGGACGTAGCAGCTTCTTCCTTTAGCTGCGAGCCTTCACCGCTCATGCTGAGGTGGACGCGCCCTCGTGCTGAGCTTCCATGAGGCGGAGATGATACGGCCTGGGCCACCATTGAAATGGATTTGACGCGCGTTCCCACTGCACCAGCCACTCTTCGCGCGACGATCAGGTCCCCGAAGCGTGGCTTCTTGTGACGCAGTGGTTCGATGCGCCACAAGAACCCATGCTTCCGTGCCTTGGGGATCGGCAGTCGCAGTGTCCCCTCAGTTCATCATGCTGAACGCACTCGCTCGGCGTCTGTGAGCAGGTCCGGTCCGCCCTGCTGCGCGAGTTGCAGTTGTGCAGGATTGCAATCACGACTGGCGTGTTTGCCGACGCTCAGCTTCAACCACTGATAGAATATTGAAGCAGCAATCCCCGATGTTGGACAGTCAGCCTGTAAACAGTGATACACGACAGTGATACGATGGTAACCAGACAAGATCGAGGTCACAGGGACAACGTGTCGGTGGTGGATGGGCGTCCTGAGCATTCGACATCGAGCGAAGACTCGGTGTTGCAGAGCACCGGAAGCAGTGGTTGAGGAAGGCGGCTGTGAAGCAAACACCGGACGATTAGTGACGATCACAGCCAGTCGAATGCCCCTGCAGCAAAGCTCGCAGTGTCGGTGAGGAAGTACACTGTAAATCGAACGTGAGCAGCAGTAGAGCAGTACGTAAAGAGCTTTGCGTTTCCTTCCTCAGATCTGCTTGGCGTTGAGACTACGGTGACACAGCGCCCCACACTGACGCAGTTGCCATCTTTGGGCTACAGAATAGAATCGCTTCCGCCTCCGCACATCGAAGAGGATTGTCTCTCTCCGAGACGCACTCCATGATGGCTGAGCGTCTCAAGCGGTTTTCTGGTGCTACCATCAACTAAGTTCGCACTACCGGTACAATACTTGCTAAGTTTGTAATACCGGTACTATGGTCTACTAGGTTCGTAATACCGGTATATGCACCTACAGAAACAATACCGCTATGTATACTGGAGTTGGATAGCCGCCCTTCCGATCTTATGCCAGAGCTGATGGGAAGACGAGCGGCACAAGACGCACAGGAAGAGGCCACCGCGCACACACGTCGTCCTAGTGGAACCGGTGCAACATGCAATCTCTCTGTGGACGAGCGAACTCCTTGAAGCTCCATTTTCAAACTCACTCTCGTAGCCCACACAGCCACCAACCGACCCGACCGCCTGTCTCAGTCCGAAGCCATGGCCTTCGACAGCGCGTTGCACTTTCTCGATGAGCTCAAGGACAAGTACATCCACGAAGTCGAGAAGGCCATGTACGTCTCATCTACCAGTACGCTGTTTGATATTGCGAGAGCTTGCTGACATGTATGGTATCCGTTCTGTGCTTCATCTTCAGTGAGGATTGGGACTATCAGGACTTCTCGCCTGACAAGCGCACGCCGCTGCTGGATAACGAGATCGTAGGAGACGTCGCAGCCGACGATCTTCAACCGGAGACGAACGCGCTCCAGCAGATCAAGGACGCGCAGGCGCTGAACTGGTCAGGACTCAACCGCGACGAGATGCTGGCTGAGTGAGTGTCTGATTGTACCGCCTATCAAAAAGGAGAAGCTTGCTTGCTAACGAGGTGCTCCGTGGTGTGCCAGGCAAGCATTCGGTCGCATGTCGATCACGCACGCGTCTCCGTCGATCTCGTACGAATCGCGTGTCGTGACGATGGCCACTCCCGGTGGAGGTGTCCAGGGTATCCCAGACGCGGACGCCACTCAGCGATTCCTGCAGCATGCGACGACGATGAACCCACAGGCCGTGGCCGACGCGTTTGCCTCGCGCTTGCAGCAGTCGATGTGGCAGATGCGTTCCAAGGCGCTTGTGCTCATGGAAATGCTGCTTGAGAGCCCGGATCTCGTGAACTTGTACCTGCGTGCGTTCATGGGCCACTCGATGCTGATGCAACTGATCGACAAGATCCGGACGCAGGACCACAACCCTATCGCTCGTGAAAACGCACGCAAAGTGATGTCGTTGATCCGCTCCAATGGTACAAACGCCATGCTCGTGGCGCGTGAGCATGTCGTCACCAAGGCCCATGTGCGCCACGCGCCAACCAAAAAGAAGCCCATTGAAGAGGTAGTCAAGCCCAAGCTCACTCTGCACACTGCAGCCAATTCACCGACAAAGAAGGCGACAGGCGGGAAGTCGGCTCCACAGCACGCTTACCAGAGTACGAGTCCCAAGATCGCAGCGGCAGCTCTTGCGTCGTGGCGGCGCCGCAGTCAGAAGGAGCTGCTGGCCAGCCCGACCAATAGCACCACGGCGAACGTGAGTCCACGCCACGCCACCATGGCGACAATGCCACCGACGGCACCAGTGTCACCGACCGCTCGACGTAGCAGTCGTACCGATTCAGCGGCCGTACCACTGCAGAAGAGTGGCTCGATTCGCAGCGGCTTCACGTTCATCGACCAGCCCAACGGACATGGCCAGCAGCGCGTGTCGATCACGACCGCGCGCACGCACACGTTCCACTGAGAGCAAGTGTCCAGTAAGAGAGAGCGAGTCCGTGATTATAAGTAGCCTGAGGTGTGTGCAACAAATACATATTCGGAAGATGAGAAGCCGAGATGGCTCGAAAAATGAATCCACAGCCGCAGCTATTTCGGAAGACGAACGATTCTCATGCCGTCGACGACCGACAGAGTGACGAGCGAGCATGCAGTCGATCGCAGACCTCGCCTCGGCGTTGACGTCTCCTCACCAGCAGCAAGATGCAGTGGGCGCCCAAAAGAACCGAGCTAACCGCGTGCGTTGGCTCAAGCTCAATTTCACTGTCCAAGCCGCGCGGTTGCAGACTCTGAAGCGCCAAAAGTACCAGCATCTACAGGAGGAGGCCCTGCTCAAGGCCCGTGGGCTACTGAAGAACTGGGAAAATGGGGTCGTGGTGCTCACGGAGGACTTGTACCGCCGTGCAGCGGGAGAACGCGACGCCCAAGAACTCATGAACTACACACCCGAGGCCCTCGCGCTACGCTTCAGCCTTCGCAATGACCCACATGTGCTGGAGGCAGTCAAACAGCTCTGGCAAATCGAGATGGCACGCGATTCCTTAGGCTGTATCGACCAGCGTGGCTATGCTGGTGTGTTTCGTCGTGTCGCCAAGAGTCTCGATGAAAACGAGTTCAAGAAGAAGCAAACACTGGACAAATTACTGGATGAAGACTGGAAACGCGACAGCAAGGGCGAGCCCAGCATGAGTTTTGCGAACTTCTTCGACAGTATCTTTGAACTTGCGGATTTGTGGTGTGAGACCATCGATGCATCCGACTACGTCGAGTTTCTCGAGCGACTCCGTGATCGTATCAGCCAAGTGCGCCATGGCAAGCGGATCCTCAAGCCCATGGGCAAAGTCATGGCGTTTGATGCCGACTCAGACGAAGAAGAAGAGGAAGAAGAGGAGGAAGACAGCGACGATAACGAGCCGACCGAGAGGAGTAAGCCAAAAGCGGCAGCTCCTGTGCAAGTCCAGCCACGGCTTTTGGTGGCAAAGGCGATCCGACCAGCGCCCCAGCCGCAGAAACAACCGCTTAATTTACTGGGAAAAGTGACCCGCGTGGCGCTGACGAGCAAGGCAATCCATAACAAGCGAGGGAGTGAGGTGCCACAGGTAGAAATCGTGACATCCAACGCCAAATCGGCCGTTGTCACAACCTCGCTGAGTGAGATTGTCGTGCCGACCGCCACGGTGTCCTCAACACCATCAGCTCCGTCAGACGCGGCCAATCCTGCACCATTGTTACCTCTTCAGTCCGCCACACAGCTAGCAGGCATGGCATCGAGGCAGCGGAGGGCGAGTGTGGTCACGACGATCCGGTTTCTTGACGACGGCTTTGTGCGGTCGATCACAGAGGGCATCGGAAGTGGAGGATCGAGTGAGAGCCACGGATCGAACGTGCGGCTGTCGATGCCTCAAGCTGCTGCTGACCCGCTGGCAGCGGCGGCTTCGTATGCAGTCAGAAGAGAACAGGCGTCTCGTCCATCACTAGCAGCAGCGGCAGCCGCGGCGTTGAGGCGCTCAGAAAGTCTTCAATCTGGTCTACCAGTCACCAGCGAGTCGGTGGTTGTCCGTGAAGACTTGGCGAGCATAAGTGAGACCGTGCAACATCATAAACCCCAGGAACAAAATCGAGGAAGCAGTGAGCGGATGCGAGTCATCACCGTATCCACGGCCAAGCGGGCCATGCTAAAATCGATTGTGTTCACGACGGTACCAAGAGGAAGTCGAGAGGCTGGCAGGGTAATAAGCGACGAGAGCCAAGCGCAGGACGAACGCAGTGGCGACGGTGAGGTTGATATGAAGCAATCTGGTGAGACGGCGACCCCACACTCGGCTATGCAGGAGAGCCCATCGGCTATCGTGGACAACAAAGCGCAGAGTGGTCGTACGAGCAGAGGCGGCGGTGCAGAGGCTTCTGGCGGTGCTTCTACTGGCATTGCGGTACGTGTCCGGACGGGTTCCGTGTTCAGTTTGGACAACAGCAGTGCTACTCGTACGTTTACAGGCGTGTTATCTAAAGGGCCACGCGCAGGCTTTGCGACAGCGGCAGCGAGAGCGCGTGGTGGATTGGCTCCGATATCGACTGCGGGAGCCAGTGACTCTGCGAGCGTGTTTGCTGGTGTGTACAACGCCAATGGAAGCAAGAACACGGTGAAGCTGAATACAATCGCTCAGATGATCGTATCCCAAGGCTCTGACGGCGTGGACTTCTCCGATAGCGTTGTGATGTCCAGCTACGTGATGGAACGTCCAAACAACAACCGCCCCATGTTTCGACCGCCGAAGATTCTCGGTCCAGCTGCGGTCGGAAAGAAGCCCCCACTACCCGTTGTTCCAAGTCTCCCAAAGGCAGCACACGAAGAAGGAGTGTTACGCGGCCAGCGTGCGATCCCCAAGCAAGTCACGCAGCTACAGCATCAGCAGCCTCAAGCCATTTCTGATAATGAGCCTACAGCAAAACGACAAATGGTCGTGGTCATGACTAAGCAGCCTGAGACGATTCTGTCGGCGACGGCGCAGCCACATCGCTACGTGGGCCACGGTCTCCACTCCCAGTCACAGAGTACACCCGGTACTCCTTTGGAGCCTTTGGTTTCTGCGACTCATGGGCCAGAAGGTGCTCCTGAGCACGCGCTACGCATCAAGGCTGCACTAGACCTTGAGCGTAGCCAAAAGAACCACAGCAGAGCAGCTCAGGCCCCTCACGAGCACGTGTACGACCACACAGAGCCTGGTAGGCGACAGCTTGAGCCTGCAGCTGTACTTCCTTACGAATCTACGCACAATACAGAGCACGGCATGCGTATCCAGTCGTTTGCAGGCTCCAAATCGTCCGCGAAGCCGCGAACGCCTCCATCATCGAAAGCAGGGCAGCGACAGCAACTTTCGATGGACTCGCTAGCGTCTCCGTGGGATACATTCGATGACGACGACGACGATGGCATCAGCGGAGGAGCCAATATCTCAGTCTCCTCAGCGCGGAGCCTACTGCAGCCAGAGAGTGCGACGGAAGCACTGGCCAAAGTGATCAGCAAACGCGCCGCATCACTCTCCTCCGGCGCTACTCGCAGACATAGGTCCTCATCAGCCGAGACAGTGGGGAAGCTACCACGAAGCCGACCTTCCTCCACAGATTTAGGCAGCGAAAGAGAGATTGGGGTGATCCACGACGATGATGCTGAGGATTCCACGTCCACTTACGAGTCCATATCTCCACCAGCGCGGTCAAGACTTCTCACTGTCGCTTCCCTGGGAGGAAGCAGCGTAGAGAGTAGGTACAACGACCAATATGCTGCAAAGCAGGGCGGTACGAGGCGAGTTTCTTCCGAAGAGCTTGCCGGGATGAGGGAATCAATCAGCGCACCGGTCCTGGCGGCGACGACTGCACTAGAGTTGGATTGTAGTACGCAACCGTCGACCTCCAAGGCAAGAAGCACTACGAGCCACACCAAAACCCGGGAAGGACTGACTGTGTTGGTGAGAATCCCGTCCACAAGGGCCACCAGTTTAGATGAGTTCGAGCTTCGTGGTGAACACGCTGTGAACTCTCCACCGCGCTCACCGGCAACCAGAGCGGCTAGTCCGCCGAAGAAGTGCACCTGCTCAAGATCCCACGAGCCAGAGTCTTTCGATGGTGATCCTCTCATTGCTAGCAGCTATCCTCCGCCACGGTATCGACTGGATCTGACACAAAACCATAGTGAAGGCGACAGTGGAGGCCACAGACGACGAGGAAGCCCCGACGCTCGATGCGCAATGTGTTCGCATGCGGATGCTACGATCATCGTGAACACGAAGAGAGAGCTCAAGTTCGAGCCACGACCGAAAGAATTCGATGTGATCACACAAGCTTCACAGGAAATGCCCAAGCAATCGGAAATGATGAGGCGGAGGCATCGACATACACGCGGGAAGCCCTCTTGATGATTATAAATCATTCAATATATAAACGGCATCTTCTAGCGTGGAGACCACGTTTGATTCTCTTGTGAGACATAGTCCTGGACGACAGGATGCTTGGCGATGGACTCGACGAGCAGTGTGTGTAAGCATGTAGGCTCACGCACTGCATCTGGATCCTCAGCGCCTTGCAACTCCTGGAAGGCTTCCTCGGCGACCCCCTCCAGCACGGGCAGAGGCAGCAGTTGGTCGCCAAAGTAGTTGGCGGTAGTCGTCATCGTCGAGAGGAGGAAGACGAGGTGCGTTGTTGTGAGCGGCTTATCGCGAAGATCGGCTATCAGACACGCCATCGCCACTACAAGTCAGCCAGACAAACGTGAGTCCGTGTCAGTGACAAATCATATCCAATAATGGTGGCGCACGATCAAGTTTCGTCCCGAATGAGCCCTTGACTAGCAGCGCCGTGGCAAGCAGCAGCTCGAGTGAATGGATTAACTCATCACCCGTACGGTCCATAAGACTGAACATGCGCAGCAACACCTCTCTGTCGCTTTCCACGATATGACAGGTCTCCATGGCGTCCACAAATGCCTGATGCGTCAAGTCCTTCGCACGCCAAGTCGAGTGCGTGTCGTCGTCATGGTCGTCACTGTCCTCGCCAGGATTCGCACCGTCTTCATCTGCAGGGTCCATATTGATATTGAGAAGCGAGTGGCGGTGAGAGAGCGTCCTCGCTGTCTTAAGGGCCGTGCGCAGGGCCATGAAGTGGGCAGCATCCACTACAAAGGAGACGCTATGTAAGACTCGCATCCGACTGAGAAAGTACCGGTACACACTGCACCCTCAAACGTACACTGCATGACCTCGGCGACACAGGCGATCGCTAGCGGCGGCCTCTCCTTCGAGAAGTCCACGCCCATGGCTGGAGTCCTCAGTCAATCACCTCCTCTTGACGGACCACAGTCACCAAACAGCCCTCCACACGCATGGGATCCCCGGAGGTTGTCGGGCTCTAAGAATAACCAAGTCGTAATCATGGTCTCCAAGAAGTAACCTCTGGCATCTCGAGGCGTCCTTAGTGACCTCCTGACCCAAGAATGCGCAGCCACACGTTGAAGAGCCTCGCCTCTCAGTGTGACACCCGTCAAACTTCAGCCCACGCCACGGCTACGTACGTCGGCGTCGAGTCGACACGCCATCGTCACACGATGGTCCACGACAGCCCCACGTAAGTCCGTGGATTCCACCAATCAACGAGCGAGAAGCTCCATTCACACGTCACACATTACAAAATGTTGCTTGAAGGTCGCTTGAATCCAAAGGTCTTGTATTCAGGTAGTACCGGTATCTGCGGCTGGGAGGGCTCCGTAACCACGAAGAGCTCACTTCCGAACTCGCTCGAGATCCGATCCCAGTCCCTGCTAAAATGTTTGCTCGCAACGCCATCGCTACGCTCAACCGCGCCTTCAGCACCGCCGCCGGCGGCAAGAAGGTGGCCGTGCTCGGTGCCGCCGGTGGCATCGGCCAGCCTCTGTCGCTGCTGCTCAAGGACAGCGACCACATCTCGCACCTGAGCCTGTTCGACGTGGTCAACACGCCGGGTGTCGCCGCCGACATTGGCCACATCAACACGGGCGCCAAGGTCACGGGCCACGTGGGCATGGACAACGCCTTCGAGGCGCTCAAGGACGCCGACGTCGTCGTGATCCCAGCCGGCGTGCCGCGTAAGCCTGGCATGACCCGTGACGACCTGTTCAACACCAACGCCGGTATCGTGCAGGCGCTCGCCACGGCCGCCGCCAAGGCCTGCCCACGCGCCATGCTGCTCATCATCTCGAACCCTGTCAACTCGACCGTGCCAATCGTCGCTGAGACCTTCAAGAAGCACGGCGTGTACGACCCAAAGCGCCTCTTCGGTGTGACCACGCTGGACGTCGTCCGTGCCAACGGCTTCGTTGCCGAGAGCCAGGGCTGGAACCCACGCACCACCAACATCAAGGTGATCGGCGGGCACGCCGGCACCACGATCCTGCCGCTGCTGTCGCAGGTGGAGGGCGCCAAGTTCACGGAGGAGCAGATCGCTGCGCTCACGCACCGCATCCAGTTCGGTGGTGACGAGGTCGTCAAGGCCAAGGACGGACTCGGATCGGCCACGCTCTCGATGGCGTACGCCGGTGCCCGCTTCACCGTGCGTCTGCTTGACGCCATGAACGGCGCCAAGGACGTCGTCGAGTGCTCGTTCGTGGAGAACGACGTGACATCGGCCAAGTTCTTCTCGACGCCAGTCACGCTCGGCCCGAACGGCGTGGAGAAGGTCCACCACTTCGGCAAGCTCTCGGCTCTGGAGCAGAAGAACTTCGACGAGATGATCGTCGACCTGGAGAAGCAGATCGCCAAGGGTGTCGCCTTCGCCAACAAGTAAGCGAGCGACACGTAGCGTTTTGTGAGCGATGTCGCGCCTTCTCGAAGGTAGATGTTGACATGAAACACACTCTGAATATCGTGGAATCTCTCTTGAAACAAGCCAGCTCTTGTGCCCCTTGCATGCATGCGTACGATGCTCCACCGTGGTCTCATGTGTGGTGGTGGTGGGAACCCTCTGGTCTTGGACTGTGTTTGCGAATCTTCAGGATTGGATCTTGAGCGGCAACAATAATTATTGAGGAGCAATTTCCCCAATATTTGACTTTGAGAGGACTGAAAAACGGGTCAGGATACTTGGGCCCAATTGCAGCAACCCAACCCACATCGGGTGTACCCACCATGTACTGTAATAGCGTCGTTAACCGAGATCTCCGCTAAACAACCGCATTTCCCCTTGTTCAACGGGACATCTGACTGGGAGCGCACGCTTCCCGAGCTGGCAGATTCCTCGTTGTGAAACCGCCGGCCATCCCAAACGGATCGTGAGGATCTCCACCTTGGTGATTGATCCGTGTCAACGCAACGTCCTCCTTGTAGTTCATTAAAATTTCCAAAACGCATACATTGCGCATATTTGTAATAAACAGATAAACACTTGAAGATGGTTTCTGGATGAGAAGACCCTGGGAATTAATACCCGTCAAAAAGGTAATATATAGGGGAAGGAAGATGGCACCGATCGCCACACCCATTGTTCGAACCGAAAGCTCGTGGATCTGAGCCGAGCGCCTTCACTTCGTGGACCGATCACGTGGGTAGCTGATCTGCAACCTTTGCTGCCATCTCCCAACTTGTTTTGATGGGATACACGTGAAGGCATGATGACAGGCTCTCACGCACTCTTGCAGCAACAGCGTCAACTAATTAGCACTGCGAGCTTGGAAACCGTGGGCTGAAACACTTGCGGGCAAGACCGAGTGATGCCAGCAACTGCGTCGTGTGTGCAAAGCGGATGACCCTAAACAACAGGGAGCCCTCCAGTCGTTGAAGCCGAAAGAGTTCGAATGACATGCGTACATGTATTATGCACCTCCCCACACATTCGTTGCCATAATCGACGCGATTTCTGATCGAAGCATGGGTGATACACGCGGGTAACGATGACAGTCACCTATCATGGCATGGTGGTACCACCGTGGTACCCGGAGCAAGCAAATCATGGCGTCACCCAGTCTGAGCGGGAAGTTGAAGATGGCAGATGCGCGATCAAGGTCTCACTTCGCTTGCAGTTCGACTCTCCTCTCATGCATGGATGCCATGACATGCCTCGCCTGCCTGTCGACGAAGAGCAGCGCTCTCTCATGCTTGTCATTCTTGGTTTCGCCTCGAGCCTCGCAAGACTCCTCCTGATCCACTCGGTGTACTATCATGAAAGTTTTCGTCAGCACTTCCGTCACCCTCGCGGCACTCGCGGCCACGCAGACCCATGCGGCGTTCCCTGCTGACGTTGCGGCACTCATGGACACCACGGTTGACCCGTGTGACGACTTCTACCAGTACACGTGTGGTAACTGGGTCAAGAACTACACGCTGCCAGCCGACAAGCAGACCTACACGTACTCCTTCAACGGCATTGGCTCTCGTAACGAGCCAGTGATCCAGGACATCATCAAGGAGGACTGGCCACTCATCGGAGAGCTCTGGGACTCATGCATGAACCCCGACGCGCTCACGGCTCTGGGTAACAAGCCTCTGCAGAAGGACCTGAGCCGCATCCTTGGCGCGATTAGCAAGAAGGATCTCTCCCGTGTGGCCGGTGACATTGGCACCTACGGCCCCTCGCTTTTCACGGGCGTCGGTGTCGGCGCTGACACCAAGAACGCCCACAAGAACGTGCTGTACGCTGGTGGTGCGAGCCTCGTACTTCCGGACGCGTCCTACTACACAAACCTTGAGAGCTTTGCGTCGGTCGAGACTCCATACCGTACGTACATCTCTACGATCGTCAAGCTGGCTGGCATCAGCCTCACGGGAGCGCCGACTCAACAGGGCCAGCAGGGCTCTTCCACGCCAGTCGACCCCAAGTATGCTGAGGACGTCGTCATCTCCATCGAGAAGCAGTTCGCTGCCATTGTGGCCACGCGTGCCGAGCGTTCGGAGTACTATTCGATCACGTACAGCGAGGCTGCTGCCAAGTACCCACTGACATTCCAGGCCATGACTGGCGGCTTCGGTCTGCTGGAGAAGTCGACGCTGACCGTGGATTCCAAGATCCTCTTCAACTCGCTGCCGTTCATGGATCGTGCCGAGAAGCTCTTCAATGCTCTCGAGCTCAAGGACCTGAAGGTCTACTACTCGTTCCTGTACGCCAACAACTTCGCCACGTACCTCGGTGAGCCGTTCGTGCAGGCGTCATACGACCTGCTGGGTGTAGCTCTTCAGGGACTAAAGGCTCGTCCGACTCGCCCCACCGTGTGTACTGCTGCCCAGATCTCCTTCTTCCCTGACCTCATCGGCAAGTACTACTTCCTCAAGATGTTTGACGTGCAGCGTGAAGAGAATGTCCAGCTCATGGTGAACGCCATCGAACAGGCTATGGGTGAGCACATC
>JAADVL010000323.1:0-32551 GCA_023334995.1 Pythium sukuiense
CCCCCCCCCCCCCCCCCCCCCCCAACGAGAGTACCCAGGACATTAGTGAGTAAAGAATGAGCATGAGATCGTTGCAGCCGTAGTAGAGACGACAAAACGGCCCACCACTATTCACGAGTGCAAAGAGAGGGAATCGCTCCTCGTGCTACAGCAATGGGAGGTCCCAAGCCCAGGAGACTCGTCGTGATCACGGCTTGCTTGAAGACGATGATGGCAGATTCATGTTGTCCATGAGTGCGGCGAAGTTGAAGCGGAGACTGAAGTCCGCACCTGCGTGGCATCCAAAAAAGAATGAGAAAAATGCAATCTGACAGTAGGCTGCAGTGGACTCACCGTAGTGGAGCAGCGTGAAGTAGCATATCACGGGGAAGAAGCACAGCAGCTTGCCCTGGATCGACCGCATGTGGTACTCGAGCACGAACGCCAAGTGACACAACGCCGACATGTTGTGGCGCCGTCGCAATACAAAGTGGAAGACCACGACGGAGATCCCCTGAAAATCGAGTAGAACAGCACGGACTGGGTCGCTGATGCCACGAGCTCCGCTTTGTCATAAAACCGATTCAGTCTCGTGTTGTAGAGCGTCGACGACGACTTGTAACTCAGCAGTAGAAAGAGCGACGTCACGATGGGCACACTGACTTCAAAGTACTCGACCAGAAGCACTTTGTCCGTATCAGAGGCCAATTCCAGAGCTTCCGTGACGATGTATGCGTCGTCTTCGCTGAGGTTCGCTCGCAACGCAGACAGCGCACTTAAATCCACACGCTGGTCTTGGCACCTCTGTAGAATCGTAGCGGCCTGGCCAATACTTCTCGGCGAGGCGTCGTCATACCGCGTCCCATAAAATACTTGATCGAGATGAAGCCCTGGATGACATCGACGCCCATGATAGCACACAGTTTCAGTGTCGATTGCGCGTTTTGCATGATCATCGCTTGGTACAAAGACGCACAGATCTCGACAGTCGAGATCGCGACCTCGGCGCTCCTCTCCTCTAGTGCCTGCGTTTGGAACCGCAGCATTTTCCTGAGCGCGTACTTGACAACGGGAAAGACCAGGATCAGTAGGATTTGGTAGAATGCCGAGACGCGTTCAAAGAGAACTGTGAGCCCCGCGTAGATGCCGAACTGGGACACTTGTAGACTGAGAGGCACGGAATAGCTGGTCAGCAAGCCGAAGAGCTGAGGGTACTTTTTGAAGTTGTCGTAGAGAGCGACTGCGTGGGCGATCACAAAGGACACAATCCATATTGGAGCGAAGAGAAGAATGTAAAATGGAACGGGGAACCGCCACTCGCTGGTCACAAGATGGCTCAGTGCGACCATGATCGCCGTCGTGACGACTGTGACGCCCACTGCTCGCGCCTCCGAGTACATGTGTCGTGGTGTCGCGGTGCCGCCAATTGTGAGCAGAATGGCTCCGATGGATAACAGAAAGATCGCCAAGAAGCTGTGGATCACGTGCATGTGGTTTGCCGAGTAGCCAAGCAGTGGGTTTTGTAGTGGCACCAAAGACGGTAGTGTCGAGCCGATCAGCGCCGGCATAGGCGTGAGCAACAGCACGGCTAGCACCCGCCAGTGGCTGGCTTGCTCGCAGTACGTGTGGAGAGCGAGGTACTTGGTCGCGGAGTAGTGCGTCCATCGATGCTCTTTGGGCTTACCGTCGTCAAGCTTCGTGACGCGCGACGCTTTTGAGGACCCCACAGCGATGGGCACGACGGCAGCAGTCATCGTGTAATAATTCGTCACAGGATGGATGATCCAAGATGGTTTGATCGCCTCCGACGATCTTTTCGTGGGCAGACATGACACAGGGGACATGGGTATCCTCGCCGAGTAAAAAAAGCCAACGAGCAACGAGGAACTCGTGTCTTCAACGTGTCCCTTGAACGTACTTAGTTATGATAGTATGCGTCCTTTTTATGTGCAATCAGACATTGTGGGGGAACTGCATGAGCGCCTTGTAGTCGAAGCGGAGGCTGAAATCGGCGCCTGAATGGAGTAGCACACACAGATGAGCGTCCTCGCACACAAATATGGTGTGTGGCAAGTGGTAAGTGCGTACCGTAGTGGAGTAGTGTGAAGTAGAAGATGAGTGTGAAGAACAGGATCAGCTTGCCCTGGATCGTCCGCGCGTGGTGCTCGAGCACGAACGCCAAGTGGTACAGCGCAGACATATTGAATCGTCGGCGTAGCGCGAGTTGGAATACAAGAAACGAGATCCCTTGCAAGAGCGAGTACAGAAGCACCGACTTGGTGGCAGTGGTCACGAGCTGAGGATTGTCGTAGAAGCTGTTCGTGCGTGTGTCTGCATGAGCGCCGACTGGTACAGTGAGGCACAGATCTCGACAGTCGATACAGTCACCTCTGGACCCATATCTTTGAGATGTCTGGTGAAGTGGTAGAGCGTTTTCTTGAGCAGATACTTGACGAAAGGGAAGAGCAGGATCAATATGACTTGCTGCCACGTCGACGCTCGATCGAAAATGACGGTGAGCGTCGCATACACGCCGAACGGCGCGGACTGGATGACAGTGGCATTCTGTAGGCTTTGATAGCAGCAGGCAGTAAGGATGAAAAAAACGGTGATCAGAACTGTTCGGATCTCGACAGTCGGCGATCAGAACAGTTCCGACCGTTATCACATGCCACTGGGCATCTGGTTCTGAAAGTGTTCTCGTGAAATTTTAGAATAAAAAGCAAATATCATAAAGCAAATATCATGAACCGCACACATCCAGCAGCTCGTCTACTCCAGGTCCTCTTCGTCTGTCTCCTCGAGAAACTCGGCCATCTCTTGAGCAACGTCGGTCGGATCGGTGATGTCGTCTAGATCTTGAGTGCTGTGGTTGATGTAGACGAATGCAAGCCGCTCCAGGGTCAGCTGAGACAACCGGCCACGCTTGTCGGTTTGGATAGCTCGGAAAATACTCCATGCACGCTCGTTGGAAGTGTTGGTGGGAGGAATGGCGAAGATGATGGCGGCCAGATCCTTTAGCACATCAAACTTCTTCGGGCAGTAGAGTGCCCAGTACGAGTGAGGGTTCTTGTGTCGTAGCCGTCTAGCATCATCCCATCGCATCCGCTCTTGCACCATGCTCTCCAATGTCTCTTTGAACGTCTCCTCGTCAACTTTGTTCTTCTTCAAGATACCCGCCTTCTTTGCGAATGCACAAGCGCCCAGAACGGCCGTCTCTCGGTCGTCAAGGACAAACTCCTTCGGATCCATCATTGGGTCTAGTAAGAAGGCGACCGCAAAGGCTGTGTTGTGCGCGAATAGCCATCGATCCCAGACCAGCTTGAGAACAATGGCATCAGTCGACTCGTTCTCGGTGAACTCGAGCCACGTCGCCAGCTCTGGCGCGTTCTCGTACTCTTGATCGGTTCGCTCCAAGAGCTCCTTGGGTCGTTCGCTCTTGAAGTCCTCGTTGAAAATTATGTCACGGAAAACTTTGTAGACGTGCGAAGGGGGACACGAGTCGGATTCAAGGCGGCGAATATTATCGATCATCGGCTGCATGAAGTCGATGGCTCCAATAACGTGACTCCAGAACTCACGCTTCCGATCAACGACGATGCTCTTCACTTTTTTCAGTCGTGCCTTTGCTTTCGCTGTAGTCTCGTAGCGAGCAAGAAAGTCGGTGTGGTTTGGTGTTGCAAAGAGCTCTTCGAGAAGAGGACGACTGGACACGATGCTCTTGAAGCAAGCGGAGACGCTGTACCATCTCGTCAACACTGGTAGAAGAAGAGCGGATCGCCGATGGTAGATGCTGATGAGCTCTTTCTGGAGCTCCTTGAACTTGTGCAGCAGGGCACGCGTGAAACGCACTACTTCGAGTACGTCGTCCTTGACTTCAAAAACTCCAACGGACTTTTCGATATCCTTGAGCAACAAATTCATGGTGTGCGCTGCACAGCCGATCCCAATAATGGGTTCGCTCTCCTCAATAGCCCCCCAGGCGTTGCGCATGTTGTCGGAAACGATCTCAGCCACTACGGCCAGCTTCCCCACCTCCTTCATCACGCCGTCGAGCAGCGACTTCACAAAGCCAGCGTCTTGGACGCTGGAGCCAGCCGGAACAGCCTTCCAGAAGATAGACTTCATACCCGGGGCTGCAAGGACGAAGTTGAGCAGCTTGGACCTGCCGCGATCCGACCAGCCGTCCGTCACGATGGAGACGTGCTCCTGCTCCTTGACTCTCGTGATCACCGAGGCCTTGCACTCCTCGTAAGCCTTGGTTAGAAGATTGCCTCCAATTTATCGGCGACTGGGAAGTTTGAGGTCGGGCCGAATGCGCTTGAACAGCGCGACAAACTCGGCTCGCTCGACGACCGAAAAGGCGATTAGGCACGTGTAAAAGACACGGGCGACCTGGACATGGAACTCCGCTTGGGAGATTGGTGGCAGTGTCTCCGATGCTGCTTGGCTTGGTCCGCTTCAACGTCGCGGCCATCGCGTGTACATGTGCACACACAGTGTGGTTCACTGCAACCAGTCGCCACACGCTTCCTTTTCTTTTGGAGATCAACACGGCGGTGTTCTCGCTGCGCCTGCGAGCGCTCTGCAGCCGAGACATCATCACACACCAGCAAGTGTGGGATAAGGTCCGATAGTGGCTGCGTGTTCGCCAACGTGGTGTGACAGTAGCGGCACTCCGCGTCGTCGCGCACCTTGCCCGTGGGTTGCTTGATGAAATGCTCCCAGAAGGGAGAGGGCTTGCGTCCCCCCTTAGCTCCATGTGATAGCTGGTAAGTGCGTCTTGGTGGCGGAGGTGTACTTGGCTGGGCGAGCCGGACGTCGCCGTCGTCATCGCGGACGTGGCCCGATGCGTGGCCGTAGCTCTCATTCTCAGAGTCGTCCATTTTCCGATGTGAGGATGGCGGGAAATGAGTTCTCCCGCCAAGAACCGCCTCTGGAACAATTCGCAGATACGCCAAATCTAAAATTCAAGAATGGACAGCTGGCACAGATCGCAACTGGTTCGGATCAGTTCTGATCGAATTGATTCGGTTGCGAACTGGGTCCGCTTTGATGATTTTGATATCTTTTCCTTCCATAGCAGGCAGTTGAGGGAATTGCTTGAACTAGTCGCGAAGAAAGATGGCATGGGCAACAGCCAGTGTCATGAACCACTCTCGTGACTCCATGAGGATGACAAAAGGCATGGGGAACCGCCAGTACTTCATCTTCACGTCCGCAAACACCATGGTGATCGCTGTGGTTACGAGCGTGACAGGCACGATGCGAGACACCGGGTACGTGCGCTGCGGCGTGGACATACCACCCAGTGTGAGCAGAATAACACCAACGGAAGACACGCTGACTCCGACGCACACATGGCCGAGGACGCTTTGGTTCGACGCGAAGCCTAATGTAGGGTCCTGCAAGGGTACCAGCGATAGCAGCGCCGCGCACAGAAGAGCTGGCAGTGGCGTGAGCACGACCACGGCTAGCACGCGGAGCGTGCAACAGGCGTGGAGTGCCAGGAATTTGGCAGCCGAGTAGTGGGTCTCCTCGATCGGTACACTGGAGACAGCTTTCCGTGATGCCTTTCTCGAAGCAGAGCGCGATGCTGTGACGCTTGATACAGGCACGATCATGGACGACACCGTTAGCGACGGGCACCTGGAGGAAATGCCTGGCTGTCAACATCAACACGTCGTGGATATAATTAGCATCGACTAGCTCGTTGTAACAGTTAAGAACGTGTTACTATCCGGAACCGCCGCACCAACAGCTCCATGGACAATATCCCATTCGAGTTACTGGATGACAATGGAGATAGGCGAACGTCTGCGTCGATTGCGCGGCCCAGGCGCCACGAATGGCGATGAAACCCCACGCACTACTGCGCAAGCCACCTCTCCATCGTCTGTCGCGACGGTGGCGCTGACGGAGTCCCATTCGCGCGAGCGCATTGCCGGCAGTCCGCTCGTTCCGGACGGCGTCCGCTGGGCGGAGGACGGCCGCGTGGCCGTCGTGTCGGAAGCCAGCATCATGATCTCCACGTTCCTGAGCCGAGAACTTGAGATGTACATCCAGCACGCGCCGCCCATCTCCAAGAGCTTCATATTCGTGCCGGATTCGAAGCACATCGGCCACGAACGCGTGCCGCTCAAGCTCCCCGTGTTCAATGAGCCAACCGACGGACGACTTCCCGCTGGAAGCCTGACGTACTTTCTACTGAATGAGAAGAACCGCCACCAGTACAACCCGAAGGAGCTGTCGCTGTCCAAGAACGACGGCACGGCGTTTCTCGCAGCGACCTGGGGGCCTCGTGGCTCGGGTCCGAACTCGTCCTGTGCCATACTCGCACTCACGTCGTCGTCGCGCGTCAGTCTCCACTTCTCGTCGAGTTTCCATTTGAGTTGGAAGGAAGTCGCTGTGTTCTCTGAGAATTTGTATGAGTTCATGGACTCGCGCCAGTGGACGCTGCAGATCCCAGAGCCGACGACTACGACGCCACTGACGACGCCGTCGAAAGACTCGAGGGAGGAAGCCCAGGCCACTCACACGCCAGCATCGGGCAAGAAGAGAGCTGGCAAGATGAAGACGATGATGGGGTACTCGAAGAAACGCAAGCGTCTACTGGCTGGGACGGGTGATGCCAGCTCGATCTCCATGACCGAGTATGCGCGCCGCAGTGGACTCGTGAGCACGCTCTCGGTCGCGTGGTCGCCTTTCGTGACCAACGCGGAGCAGCACACGACGTCGTTGATCGCGTTTTGTGGGAGGACAGTCACGACGGTGTGGGGATACGACTACCCGTCTTTCGAGGCCTTCTCTGCTGCTGAAACCTCAACGGCACCGGCCATTTCCAACGCGGCAGACGCGTCCAGTCCGTTCCTGTCGTCGACGCCGTTTGTGTGGCTCGACACAGAAAAGCACGGCTGGATTTCAACGAGTACGTGGCAGCAAATGCATCGCACACCAGGCAAGCCAACGTCGGAGCTGCGGCTCGCGATGGGTACTGCAGAGGGCAAGGTTCTGCTAGCGGACATTCCCGTGATGCCTCGTGACATGCACGTTTCCGAAGTGCCGATCGACCGCGTCATCCTTGCACCGCACATGCAGCCAGTCTACAGCATCCGTCTTGGCGCACGCAACACGTACACCAACAGCGAACGTAATGACTTAGTGGTCGCGTCCGGATCGCGTATCTCGGTGTGGAACATCAACAAGAAGCGAGCCCAGCCACTGTCGTGGAAGGCCCACACGGGTAATGTGACGGGGCTGGATGTGGGTTATTTCGGCGAGAAGATCTTCTCGTGTGGAGTCGATGGTAAGATCCGATTGTGGGAGACAGAGACGGCGAAGGAGATCCCATTTGTCGCGAACAGTGCTAGCAGCGACGACACGCCAGCCACGCACTCGGATTCCCAGCCAGCACACCCCCAATACCCGATGTTTGGTCTGTCAGTGTCTCCGAACTCGGCTCAAGTCGCGTGTATGTACGTGATCCCGCCGGCCGCTCGACCCAACCGCAAGTCCCAAGCTGACGTGTCGTACAGCCGCGTCTCGATCTCGCTCGAGTACCTGCCCACGCCGTACGCGTCAAACGCGAACCAATTCGTGCAGACCATGTGCAACATCCTCCAGCAGGGTCGCGATATGAGTACGATGGCCGACGTGCTGTGGCTCTGTCACGATGACAATGCTACCATCACGTCATTACAAGGCACTGCGGACTTGACTCTCCCGCGTTTGCTGAACAAGCTCAAAGGTGTCAGCGATGGTCGCAACGGAGAAGAAGCACGCAAGCCTCTGTACTTGAGTCTGTGTGGTGAGCTAGAGAAGCGCTACTACGAGTCCGTCCAGTCCGCATCATCCGATGAAGTCGAGAAGGTCCCTCTCTTCCTGCAAGCGTCATTTTTGCTGCGAAGTTGTGTCACCCCTGCAGAGCACCACGTCACGATCCGAGACGAGGCGCTGCCGAAGATCAAGCGCACGCTATACGCGTTTTGGGCCGAGCGGTGCTTGAAGGAGCTTCTCGCGTCCCATAGCCAAGTGCAGAACTTTGCCGACATCTCCAAGACCGAACGAATCAGCGCATTGCTCATGGCCGACTTTCTCAGTGTCCAGCAGCCCATGGGCACGACGAGCGAGCGACTCGTGACAACGATCTACAACAGATTGGGATCGGAGGAGAACATCGCTCGGTGGGCTGCGTACCTGAAAGAGCGAGTGGACTACGCGGCTCAGGCGCGTCAGGACACTACGAGGAATGCCGCCTCGGCACCTGTTGCTGATGTTCCAGTGCCGCCCGTGCCTCCACCTCGTCAGACGTGTTTCATCTGTGACGAAGCCGTTCCATTCGGCGAGTTGGACCAGTTTTGCTCGTCTGGCCATGTCCAAGACCGCTGCTTCCTCTCGTTCCAAGTGCTTTCGTCGATGGACACGTGGAAATGCATGGGCTGCGGAGCCTCCGCCTGCGAGATCGACTTTTCACACGGCCGCTCGCCATTCTACTTGCTGGAAAGCCAGTCCAAGGCGCTCACGAAGATCTCGACCACGAGCACGATGCAGATCGTGTGTCGACTGTGCGGAAACTACTGCAGCTTCCTGCGCTACTAGCCTCTCAGTGTAGGAATGCGACAACTCACGAGGTTCAGCTCCAACATGGCAGTTCATTCGTGATGACATCCTCCAATTCTGTCGTGTTTGGTCAAGGCTATTTGGTTTGATGCAAGCATAGTGCCCTTTGCTTACTCAGGCAGAACACCCGGCTGTGATAATGCAGCTCACCACTGCCGTGGAATCATGTCCGTGAAAGGACTCAAGGACGTTCAGAGAAAGAGGGATTTCATGCGGGTCAAGTCCAGCTACCAAGGCAGCTTTCCTCGCACAGCTGAGCAAGCACACTCAACTGCATCGCAGGGCTCGAGTGGAGGCCCACTCAAGCCCCTTGCACAAAATCCGCCCGGACAGAAGAACGCAAAAAGCTTGCGGTTCAACCCAGTGACGGAATGAGATCGGATGAGACTTGTATTAGTAAAAACACCGTAGTCCACCACCTGACGTACTTGGGTCTTGAGCTTGCCGTGGCTGCCACAGGTCAATCACTGAACGAAAGCGATGCGCTTATTCGTCCATGTGGCCCTTCTCGCTGACGTAGATACCATCGAGGAACTTACGGATATCCTTCTTCTTGACGAGGCACGACTGCGTGATGTTGGCGGCGTCCTGCGAGACCTTGGTGAGGTCAATGCCCGAGAGCTCGATCTGGTCCTTGATGTCGGCCGAGCGCTCGTAGGTGACACCCTCCGAGAGGACGACCTTGCGCACACGCTTCTCACCGAGGAAGTTACGGATCTCGACGGTGTTGTTCTCGAACGTGACGTTGATCGGGAAGTGGGCGTACACGAAACGCATCTTGTACTTGTAGCCGACCTGGACACCCGTGATCATGTTCTCGATCAGCGAGCAGATCGTGCGCACGCACGCGAGCTGCTTGCGGTTGCCGAACCACAGGTCCACACGGAGCTGGGTTGGCTTGAGGAGGCGCATGTCGAGCGCGACGTGACGGAAGTCACGCGTGATCGAGCCCTTCTTGCCCTCCACGGTGACCTTGCGGCCATCGAGGGTGAGCTTGACGCCCTCTGGGATCTCAACGAAGCGGGTAGCGAGCAACTGACGAACCATGGTGAATGGGACTGCAAAATCTCAAGTGGTGTTGGCTCTGGGCTCGATGCAACAGGCGCCGCCCACACAGGATGGAGCGCCACCACCAACCAACCAACCAACGGAGCTGCTCGCGAAGGGATCATTTCAACAAATCATATGGTGGTCAAATCGAATAGAGAGCTTTCATTCGCTTAAATATTAGCTCTATTTCAGCCAATAGAATGAAGTATTGGATGGTTTATGGCCAATGAGATGAAGGCTGTTGCTTTTCAACTCTGGCTGTGCAGTTCGAGAGCGACGACAGCGATCATGGCGGAGAGTGCGAGCGATGCGCGGCTTGGTGAGCGCCCGATATGATATCTGGTGAGCCTAAGGTGTCGTGACTGTATGTGCTGATGTGTTGGTGTGCTGTTGTGTAGAAAAAGCCAAGGCTGCGGCCAAGAACATGCTCGTCGGCGCAAGTCTGACAGGTGCGAAGCGACTCGAATCCCACGCTGTTGCTACTAAACTTCTATTAACTCAATAAACGCTATCACTATGTCACTGTAGGCCTTGCTGGCGCCACATGGGGCGCGTGCTTGGCGACTGTCCGCAATGAGAGCATCAAGTTCTACGCTGCGTCCATGGGCGCCAACTTCTTCCTCGTCTCCTCCACGTTCATTGGTACTCTACGCCCGCTAGTACGAGTCCTCATCCTCCTTTCTGAGACGTGGCTTGTTATGATGTGGCGTAGCCATGGAGGAGATCATCGCCGACAAGCGTGGCAAGCGCGACATCACCACTGGCGCGGCCGCCGGCGGTATCACGGGCGGCTTCTTCGCCTCCGTTGTAGGTACGTCCATCCGTCGTGAACGTTACAGCCTGCGACCGTCCCCTCAACAGTACAACTCACTCGCTCTGTGTTTAGGTGGTCCTCGTCGTGGTATTCAGGGTGCTGCTGCGGGTCTGGCAGTCGGCGCAGCCGTCATCTACGGTCGTGAGCAGTTCCACAAGTGGAGACTCGTCAAGGCCGTCGAGCGATACGAGCAAAAGTACGGCGAGGCGCCGGCCGTGTACTACCCGGACACGGAGATCCTCGTGGAGACCAAGGGTCCAGCGCGGGAGCTCGTGTTCCCGTCGCTGCTGCCAAAGTCCATGAAGGTGAGCGAAGAGGAGATCGAGCGTCGTGTGCAGGTACGACTCGAGGAGCTACGTCAAGAAGCCAAGCAGCAGGCCGAGCAGAGCAAGTAAAACACGGAAAATGTGACCTATATGGTGTCGTAAATACTGTGTGAGCGTCGCATTTTTGTGGTTGCATCACGTCACAAAATACGACCATTGGTCGGATCACATAAATGCGACTGTGTGATGGCTACACTGGAGCGACTGGCCCAGAAGGTCCGACAAGTACCGGTATGATACCGGTATTTGCAATAGTCCCGCTCAGTCAATGTGAAGAGGCGCCAGGAATGCGTCAGTTGGTTTGGCGCCACCGCCACCCGAATGGAGGTGCCCTCGCCGCCGCCGCAGCCTCTGGATGAGTCTCTATCGGCGCCTGCTAACACCGATGGCCAACCCATGAGTCTCATGGAGCTGCACGCCATGCCGCTGTCAGTCGCTTCTCCATCGGCGGCGCCGCCGCGTGTGAAGCGCAAGTACACGCGACGCCAGCCACCACCCGAGCTTGAGTCAGAGCTCAAGCGCAGGAACACGGGCACCAATGAGCTGCACGTCAAGCGCGCGGTGCTGCGTAGTGTGGGCATGTCACGCAAGGAGCTGGAGGAGAAGCCGCAGAACAAGGCGGAGTTCGAGCGCCGCCACGCCAGGCTTCTCGAGCGCGAAGAACGGTACAAACGCTGGCGCGCCAGTAAACCCGATCTGCCACGGCACATGCAGCGTAAACTGCCCGCGCCGCCCAAGGTGACGCTTCCGGACCCGAAGATTGCACGGAGAATCGAGCGGAAGATCCATCTCGCGTTGCCAAACCGGTGCCAGTGTGAAGGCTGCCGGTGGGGGCTGCGTAGTCGCGCCAGGCAGCACCAGTACGCGTGCCGTGTGTTCGGTTGCAAGCAGCGGTTTGATGATGTCGCCGAGTTTCTGGAGCACCAAGTCGACCAGCACGCCATGCTCGCGCCGTACTGCAAGCGAGTGTGTGACGATGTTGCACGGCATCAGGGGGAGAACCTTCTTCCGCCACTGACAGTGTACATGGGCATGCAGTCCATTGATCCAGGGTACCGACCGACGCTGTGGACCATGGAGCGAGTCGAAGAAGAGTACGAAACACTGGAAACGCGTCTGATCGAGGCGTTCCGCCGTTACAATAGTGCCCGAGTCCGCTCGCACACCATCATTTGGAGGCCGTTCCAGCACGCTTACAATCGAGTCAAGCAGTACGGCGCCTCAGAGCTCCATGAGCAGTACAAGATCGCTTTGGAGCACTACGAGTCGTCGCTTGTGTTCCCTTCAGGCCCTCGAGGCCGACAAGACGTGTTCGCGTCGATCGGCGTCGGTCGCAATTGGCTCGTGTCACCCGAGCCAGAAAACGCCGAGCGGTCTCAGTTGCTCAAGATACTGGACGCGAAGGTTCAAGAGAAGAGGAGGAGAGAAGCCATGCTTGGCAAAGATGCTAGCGATGATGACGAGTCAGACGACGAGGTCGTACTGTACGAGTATGGAGTGATGCCTGAAACCAGGGAGAAGAAGATGTATTTTCCGCGTAAAGAGATCGCAGCTCCTGTGCGAGTGAAGAAGGCGGTGGTCGTGAGTGCATCTCCGAGTAGAGACGAGATGCCAGTCGACGAGGCCGAGCCCGAGGTAGTCATGATTTAGAGTAGAGTTGGATTGGCTTTTTTCATACTGCCACGATAATGTTATTTTGCAGTCCATCAAACAACGAGGACGCTTTTCGATTCCGTCTCGGTGGGATTTTTGTTGATGTCCTGCCGCTCTTTTCACGTGTATGTGGCAGTTTAGAACATGTCGAAAGGATTCGACGACGCAGCGGCCGGTGGAGCCGACTGCTTCAACGAGTCAGTTCGAGGCGGAGCGCCGAAGTTTCCGAACCTGTTGATCAAAGAGCCATCAGATATCGATCCTCATCCGTCAATGGCGGCCATATAATCGACAGCGTAACGTACGGGCTCGCATCGCCAAACGAGTTTTGCTTCTGTGGCGTCGTGTTTTGCGCAGGGAAGGCGAACGAACCCATCGGCGACGGCGACCTAGAGACAAAATCAAAAGGAGACCGTTGTCAGATATGTCGGTCCGTTCAAGTGGACGAATTGAGGCGGCTGGCTTACGAAGCTCCGAAAGCCGAGGTAGCAGCCGACGACGTGTTGTTCGATGGCATGGAGAACGAGGCCATGGGCGATGGTGTCGACGAGTTGGTTGCTGGGAAGCTTGGTTTATTGGCCTCGAACGAGTTGACGCGCGAGCCGCCTGTCGAGGACGAAGCAGGCGCACCCATGCCGAACCCCATACCACCGAAGTGAGACTGCACGGTACTGGGTGCTGTGGTACTGAATGACGACGTCGCCGAGATCGACGGCGATCCCGTCGGTTTTCCAAAGGAATTGCCCCGGGAAGACGGGTTGGACGTCGAGCTGGATGGAGCGCTCGAGACACCAAAGCTGCCCAGGCTCAACGACGCAAATGGATCTTTCAGGGATGCCGGGTCCGCCTGAGGAGACGAGCATCGTAAGAGAAACGACACCTAGCAATTCAACCAGATCAGAGAACGTACCTTTGGAGCTGCCACAGGCGCTGGCGCCGGAGGCTGTGAACCATGAGCAGCTTGGTGGGGCTGGCCGTGTTGCGGAGGGAACTGGCCACCACCTGGAGCTCCAGGCTGTCCCCACTGTTGCTGCTGCTGTGGAGGCACCATGCCTGGCTGTCCACCAAACCCTTGAGCTGGATATTGCCCAAACTGGCCCTGTTGCTGATACATTTGCTGCTGCTGCTGGTGCTGCTGTTGCTGGAACTGTTGTTGCTGGAATTGTTGTTGCTGTTGCTGGGTGGGAAATCCGTGCCCTGCAGGTGGCTGTTGGCCGAACGCTCCTGGAGTAGGCTGCTGAGGAACTTGTCCGAAGCTACCAAACGCAGCAGCACCGCCAAATCCTGGCTGAGGACCAGCTGCCCCACCGGAGAAGCTACCAGTCTTTGCTGGGGCACCCGTGTTGGTATTGGTGAAGCTGTTGGTCTTGACTGCAGCAGCACTACCACCAAACGCGAATGGATCTGATGGTGCTGGTTGCCCACCATTCGACGCAAACTGGCTCGGCACTTGGGAGTAAGACTGCGTTTGTCCATACGGCTGTGAGGCCTTACCAAAGGAGCCGTGATTCTGGGCTGGAGGTTGAGCAGCCGAGGTAGACATGCCGCCAAAGGCATCGTACGGTGATGCCGCAGGAGTGGGTGCCGGCGGGGCCATCGACAGTGCGGGCGCCGCCTCCACGTCATCGAACGCAGCGAAAGGATCCGCCGAAGAGATCTTCGGTGGCTCTGGTCCCTTGTTTCCGCTGGCTGTACGTGCACCGAAGGCCGAGAACGGATCAGCAGGCGCCGTTGCTGGAGTCTGCGCTGGGCTACCGAATGCTCCGGAGTTGGTTCGGGACGATGAGTTGGCACTGCTGAATCCACCGAACGCCGATGCAGGAGAAGATGCGCCACCGAATGCATCAAACGCTGCAGGTGCTGCATGGCCACTGCTCGACGAGCCGAATGCATCGAAGGAGGACGATGAGGACGTATTCGTTGTCGACGAGGACGAACCAAATGCATCGAAAGACGGTGTAGCAGAGGCAGTCGGAGCAGCGTTAAATGCACCGAAGCCTGGAGATGCTGGGGCAGCCGGCTGAGAAGTTGCGCCAAATGCGTTAAAGCTCGCCGAAGGTGACGGAGCAGCACCAAAAGCGTCAAACGACGATCGACCGGCACTCGCACCGCCTGGAGAACCGAACGCGTCGAACGGCGTCGCTGCCTTTTGGCTGTTGGTCTTCGGAGCCGCGACTGGCGAGTTCGCGAAACCAAACGGATCGCTCGAGGCCGCGCTGCTGTTGACCGGACTAAACGCCAAGAAGTCATTTCCACTTGACGCAGTTTTGGCTGGTGCAGGTGGCGCAGCAAATGCGGACGGGGTCGATGGAGCACCGAACGCACCGAAATCGGAGCCTGGTGGAGGCGCAAGCGTGAACGAGCCGCTTTTGAATTCATCTCGAAGTGGTGGAGCCGCCGTCGGCTTCGACGAGAAGCCACCGAAGTCTCCGAAGCCTCCTGTAGACTGGGAGCTCGTCGACTTTGGGCTGTCAAAGCGGCCGAAGTCGTCAAAGTCGTTCTGCTGCTTCTTTGGCTTGTCAAAGCTCGAGAAATCGCCGAACGCGCCGAATCCGCTGTTGTTTTCCTGTGGAGATGGCTGGCTAAACGCGTCAAACGATGGCGTCGAGCTGGCTGGCGTAGGAGAGTTGAAGAAGTCAGTCGTCGGCGCCGCCTGCTTCTTCGCGCTGCCACTGCCCGTTCGATGCGGCTGCTCATCCCGCGAACTCGCACGAGGCGACTCGTACTGCCACTTCTTGTCAATGTAAGTCATGCGGATGAAGTTGCGCGTGCGCTCGCCGTCGTTGCCGCCGCTCGGACGGAAGTTGGCGTCGTGCTTGGCTCGCCAAATCTTCTGTGCGGCCTATGGGGGTGAGGGAATTGCAAGGATTCGAATGATCACTACCACCATTCGTATCGGCCACTATAGAGAGAGCTGGCGCACCTCATTGCCGCCATACTTGAGCATGTTCTTGACTTCAGTCTCCGTGAACTTGGACATGGAAATCGACTTGACGCGGTGGCCAAACTCACGGCTACAATGCAACAACTACGTCAGCACGACAACAACCGGACAGCAAGATTTCACAATCGCATCAGCGACGTACTGGATGCCGCTGCACGCCGTGCACACGAACGTGTTGAAGTCGACGCAGATGTACTGCGGCATCTGCTCATCGGTACGGAGACACTCGTTGGTTAGCCCATTCGATCCGACGACCACAGACGCTCGCTCACCATCTCGTTGCAGTCGAAGCAGCGCTTGTTGGCGGGCGCGCCGCGCTGGAAGTCGCGCAGCTCCTTGATGCGGCGGTCGTCCGCGCGCTTGTCCTCGACGGACGCGCCGGCCGTCATCTTGATGGACGTGCTAATGGTGGCCGAGTGTTCCCAACTGCCACACGAGCGGCAGAGGCACAGCAAGCACGAGAGAAGGAGGCTCTGGGGGTTGCAGGAGTCACACAAGAAGAGCAAGCGCAGGGAGGAGGTGAGAAGGCGAGGGGGATGAGATGTGCACAGCGTGGAAAATGCGCCGTCGAACGGACAGCTCCCTCCAGTGGCTAGGCAGTACGGGTACGTACAGTGAGAGAGATAGAGCTGCGTCTCACACACGCCCTGCAAGCGGAGGCTGCTTGGCGATGACGAGGATGGAGGAAGCCGACTTGCTTAGTGTGGTCGGCGGTACCGTATCTACGGAGCTCCTCGTTGTCAGGTCTTCACGTGGAAACCGCCCCTACACGTACTGAATTACGATGGGTTGATTCAACATATATCATTTCATAAAGGTTTTGTCGACAAGTACGAACCGTAGATTGATGGAAGGAGGGGATAAATATCATCTGATAGAGGTTTGCGTACTTTGTAGGATAAGTAGTGTACAGTTTGAGGTTCAAACTGCCTCTTGTCACAGTCATTCGCCCAAGACTCTTGGAAATGGGAGGCAACTTGAGGTGATTTGCGTGCGTGACGGTGGCTCCAGCACACGCACGTACCCGCAAAATGAGGCGCGCGACGTCTGCGTTCGACGAAGGGTGTCGGCTGTGGCTGTTCTCTGTTCTACGAAGAGCCGAATTCTCGAGAAGATGCGACGAAGCGAGCGACCACTCATGGCCCGATGCCCAGGTATTTTTGGCGGCAATGCCTAAGGTCGCACTTAGTTAAGTTCGCATATCCAAAGTGCGAACTTACGTTTGCGCAACATTGGCGTCTGTTCATGGGTTCATCTTCGATGTTGCTGGACCCGAAGCGACGCGACTGCATTACCCAGGAGCTCCGTGGCTTCCACAAGACGCCTCGTGCTCCAGGAGCGAGCAAACAAACAAGCGGCTGTGTACATTGTGTGTGTGTGGCCGGAAGGCGCGTCGCCAGATCACGAGCCACGAGGGATTCTCAGCTTGGGGAGGAGACTTGTGTGAGACTGTTCGTGTGAGGGGCCTCGGGCACCATGAGTACGTTTGACGATGTCGAGTATCTCGTGCAATGGATCCGCGAGCGTATCACGCTGCCTGGGCACCAGCCCAAGGCCTGGAGCTCCATGGACCTCACGACTGTCAAGGAGTTTGTCGAGAGCACGAATATCCCCGCACTGTTCATCACGATGCAGAACGGGACGCTGTTCGTGAGCACGACGGCGCCACGAGGGATGAACCACACAGTCATGTACTTTGTCAAGAACGGTCAAGTCGTGATCAGCCCCAGCAATGTGACCGAGTCGCTCCAGTACGGCACAGTCGGCAAAGACGGCATCGCGTCGCTACTGCAGCTCATGAATGGCTATTTCCTCCAGCGGCTGCAGGCCAATAAGTCGTGGCCTGAGAGTATCCAGAAGGAGTTCACGGGTCAGTTCTTCCGATTCATGTCGAGCTTGACGGAGACCGTGAGCCGTGGATGCGGCAAGACAGTGCTGTACTTACCACCGGTCTCGCAGACCAAGTTCAACTACAAGGACAAAGATCTCGTGCAGCAATTGGAGTCGACCGTGATCCACTGGACAAGACAAATCAAGGAGGTGATCAACAACCAGGACAACGCCCACGACGCCGAAGGAGCTGGTCCGCTGGAAGAGATCAAGTTCTGGGAACACCGAACGGAAGATCTGTCTGGAATCACTGACCAACTCAACCGCCAAGGCGTCAAGGACATTGTGGATATTCTACGCCAAGCCAAGTCATCGTACCTACAGCCATTTGAGACGCTGTCCCAGATCATCAAGCAAGGCTCGGTCGAGGCCAACGACAATTTGCGCTTTCTCAAGAAGCTCAGTCCCGTATGTGAAGATATCGCCCGTGCTCAACCGGAGGAGATTCCACTGATGCTACCGAAGCTGCTCAACTTCATCCGACTGATTTGGATGTACTCAACCCACTACAACACGGAAGATCGTATCACGAGTTTGCTTCGCAAGGTCAGCAACGAGATCATAGTGGTTTGCTGCCGCAAGATCTCGCTTCACGATATCTTCGATGGCGATGTCGGAGCAAGTATCCAGCACCTTGAGCAGAGTATCCAGTGTGGCATCTCGTGGAAGCAGATCTTCCATCGTGCGACGCAGGCCGTGAACTCCACGGCGCCTACGCCAGATCGCAAATGGACGTTCGACGAGACTGGTATCTTTGCGCAAATCGACGCCTTCGTGCAGCGCTGTCGAGAGTTACTGGAGGTTTGTGGTGGGCAGATCCAGTTTGCGAGGAAGGGTAAAGATGGAAAACGCGAAGCCTTGCCGACATTTGGTGGAAACCGCGGCCTGGAGATCGTAAAAAGCCTGCGAGGTATCGAAGCTCAGTTTGAGAACCACGTGGATCGTCTGCGCAAGCTTGAGTACGACATCCTGGATGTGAAGATCACGAGCTGGCACAGTGACTTCAATACGTTCAAGAACGGTGTCAAAGACCTCGAGGCGATGACCCAAAACGTGATCAACGGAGCGTTTGAAAGCGTATCGACGATCTCGGCGGGCGTTGACTTGATCCTGGCGTTCGAGAAGATCGCCCATCGTGAGGCCATCAAGCGATGTGTGGAGAAACGCACTGTCGACATTTTCGGGATGTTCAAGTCACTCGTCGCCACTGTCCGCGG
Source organism: Pythium sukuiense (assembly GCA_023334995.1). Classification (NCBI taxonomy): domain Eukaryota; phylum Oomycota; class Peronosporomycetes; order Pythiales; family Pythiaceae; genus Pythium; species Pythium sukuiense. The sequence goes on from JAADVL010000323.1 coordinate 18,493, forward strand.
TCTCTTTGAGAAGAACAAGAGCGCTCCTCCACTTTCGCCAACTGAGCCGCAATTTGCAGGCTCCGCGTTGTGGGCTCGTAGTCTTCTTTTGCAAGTGTCCGAAGAGCTCGTGCGCCTCCAAGAGCTCTCGCATCTTGCAAGCGAGGCGGAGGGCGATGATGCCCAGGCTTCGTACGAAAGTCTTCGACTAGTTATCAACGAGTACATCCAGCGCAAGTACCACGACTGGATCGAAGATCTGAACATGCTCGGGAGCTCCAACTTGAACTCGCGCCTGGAAACGCCTCTCATGACGAAGAGCGGAGACAGTTTGGCTGGTGCCGGTGCTGCAACAGGCGCTAAGGATGCCGCTGGTGTGAACCTCAACACTGCTGGAGCGAAGGGTGACCACAATATGCTGCAGAACACAGAGAAGACGTTGATCAACCGCGCCAAGCGAGGCTTCCTGACGTGCAACTTCGACCGCCCGCTCTTGAACCTCTTCGCCGAGGTGCATTACTGGCAGTTCTTCAACGGCGAGGTCCAGATTCCGTACATGGCGCACGATATCTGTAACCAGAAGGAGCAATTGCGTGTCCTGCGCGAGCATGTCATGTTGGTTGTGAGAGATTACAACCGTATCTTGCTTGAGCTATCATCGACGGAGCGCCGCCTATTTGAAGACATCATCCGCAAGCTCGACCGCCGCATTCTTCCAGGTCTCCAGAAACTCACGTGGGTTTCGAAGGGTATCGTTGAGTGGTACGTTTCAGACTGTCGCAAGCACTGTGAGACGACGTACAAGATCGTTCAGGAGTTCCAAGAGAACAAAGACATCGTGACGAAGAACTGCAAGATGATCGCGAGTCTGATGCACATCTTCATTGAGCGAAACACTGTCTATGACGAAGGTGTATTTGAGGCCAAGCAAGAAACGCACCGCAAGGAGATCGAGAAGAAGTTGCGTGATGCGTACTACATTATCAGTACGACCATGGCAGCGACCTACCTGCACTTTGCGTCCAGCCCTCCTGAAGTCCAGCGTGAGTGGAACCGATTTGTCGAACGGTGCGACAAGATGCTGGAGGATGCGCTCCGCCAGTCGGTGAAGAAATCGCTGCAAGAACTGTCAAAGGCGATCAACGGCGACGCGAAAACTGACCCACGACCGCTATTTCGGATCCATACTGTGCTAGAGGAGACCAACAAAGTCGAGTTCAAGCCGCTCATGGTCGACCTCACGCAGATGGTGAACATGATCGCGAAAGAAGTCTTCAACGTGATCTCTGTCGTCCCACGGCTCACCGCCTCGCTGCACAACGTGAGCAATGGTCCTGAGGCGCCGCCCAATGAGAAGCCAAGTGCAGATGCATTGGATTCTCAAACGGCTGAAAGTGAAGCTGCTGCCATTGCTCCGGTGGCTCAGGCCGCAGTACCCGTCAGTAACTTCTACCAATCCATCTTCAACGACGAAGAGATCCTGAAAGTCCTCGTTCACATTATGAACGGCATGTCGTCCAGCGCGACGGAGCTACAGAAGTACCTCGGCTACTGGGACAAGTATAAGCTGCTATGGAACCAGGACAAGCAGGCTTTCATTCGTCGTTATGCCAAGGCGAATCGCCCATTGCAGCAATTCCGGGCTGATATCGAGCGCTACCGTGAGCAGCAGACGAGCATCCAGAACGAAGATGTGACGAACACGATCAACTTCATCCAAATCGACACGAACTTCTTGAAAGCAAGCCTCGTGGAGCACACTGTGCAGTGGATTGGTAAGCTCACGGGCTTGCTGAACCAAACGGCTCAAGACGAACTGCGCGAGCTCATGGTGATGATGAAGGAGAACACCAAGAAGCTGCAGGTGAAGCCATTGAATCTCGACCATCTCGGAGAAAGCATTCGTTTACTTCAAGATATCAAAGAAGGAATGCCTGGCATCGTCTCGCGGTTTGATCCTCTGCAGCAGAAGTACGACTTACTCGCAGAGTTCGACGTCCAGGTCACCGATGAAGAGCAGCGTGATCTGGCTAACCTGCGTCCGCACTGGGAAGTGTACGAAGGGATGCTCGTGGAGGCGAACACGATGTTGCAGAAGTGCAAGATCAGCATGAAGCAGAACCTCCAGGACTCGGTTGCTGAACTCAACACTATCATGTCTGACTTGCGGGCGGAGGCAGAGGCGACGCTGCCGTACTCGGGCGAACAGTCCTCAGGAGTGGCTCGTAAGATCCTCACAGAGTTTGAGAAGAAGATGGAGGCAACACGTGCGCGACAGAGTGCTCTGAAGAAGGGACTTGAGATTTTCGGTATCGAAGAGTCGAAGAACGAAGGCTTCGAGAAAACAGAAAAGGAGATTGAGCTTCTTCAGCAGATCTGGCAAGTCACGGATGAGTGGGAAGTTGTGTGGGCGACGTGGAAGAACAAGGTGTTTTACGACATCGAAGTCGACTCGATGGAGACGACTGCTGCTCAGTTTTTCAAGAAGGTGGTCAAGTATGGTAAGGATATGAAGAATTGGTCAGTGTGGAGCTCCATGAAGACCAAGATCGAGCAGTTCCGCCAGACGCTGCCATTGATCCAAGATCTCAAGAGTCCCGCCTTGCGGCCGCGCCATTGGTCTCAGCTGAAGGATGAGATGGGCAAGAGCTTTGACCCAGAGGCATCCAACTTCACGCTCGAGCGTGTCTTCTCTCTCGGCTTTCACCTCCACGCTGAGTTTATCAGCACCATGTCTGCCAACGCCAGCAAGGAGCTTTCGATCGAGCAAGCATTGGAAGGAATTGAGACACGATGGGGTTCCATTGACATCGACATTGGCGAGTACAAGAACGTCTACTACAAGATCAAGTCGGCTGACGACCTATTCACGGCGCTTGAAGACGACCAAGTGCAGCTATCGACGATGAAGGCGTCGCCGTTCTTCGGCTCATTCGACACGAAGATCCTGTACTGGGAGAAGGCGCTGGCCACGATGTCCGAGGTGATTGAGACGCTGCTGGGTGTCCAGCGATGCTGGATTTATCTCGAGAGTATCTTTATGGCGTCGGAAGATATCCGCAAGCAACTGCCGCTGGAGAGCACGCTGTTCGACGAAGTGAATAACGCGTACATGCGAGTGACCGAAGGTATGGCGAAGACCAAGAACGCCTTGCGAGCGACACAGGAGCCTGGTGTGTTGGGCACGCTCCAGCAAATGCAGGAGAAGCTCGACCAGATCCAGAAATGCTTGGACCAGTACCTCGAGACAAAGCGCATGCTGTTCCCTCGATTCTACTTTTTGTCGAACGACGACTTGCTCGAGATTCTCGGCCACCAAAAAGATCCGGACCAAGTCCAGAAGCATATCAAGAAGTGTTTCGAGGCGATCAAGACGCTCCAGTTGATTCCCCCTGGCACGCGAGGTAACACGACGTTTGAGGCGCTGGGCATGAACTCTCCGTGCGGCGAACAGGTCACGTTTGCGTCGAATGTCGTTGTCGCTGGCGCTGTTGAAGGCTGGCTGAATCGTGTGGAAGCCGCAATGGTGAACACGCTGGAGAAGATCTACGCGCAGTGTCTCGTTGGGTACAAGGGCAAGAAGGAGAAGTGGATCAAAGACTTTCCTGGCCAGTTGCTGATCACATGCGGGCAGACGGCTTGGACGAACGAGTGCATCAAGGCTCTGAACGAAGTGGCGAAGGGTGAGAAGAAGGCTCTGAAATCGTTGAAGAAGAAGTGGATCTCGTACTTGAACAAGCTCGCGGATATGGTGCGTGGCCAGTTGTCGTCAAACGAGCGGAAGAAAGTCGTGGCGTTGATCACGATCGAGATCCACTCGCGTGACGTGATCGACCGTCTCGTGAAGCAGAACTGTAAAAGCATCAACGACTTTGACTGGCTCATGCAGCTTCGATTCTACTTCAACAAGGAACTCGGCGAGTCCGGCATCTGCGAGGTCAAGCAGACGGTCACGTCGCTCCAGTACTCGTACGAGTACCAGGGAAACAACGGTCGATTAGTGATCACACCGCTGACGGATCGTTGTGTGCTCACAATGACGACAGCTCTCCACTTGAACCGAGGTGGTAATCCACTTGGACCTGCTGGAACTGGCAAGACGGAGACTGTGAAGGATCTGGGCAAGAACCTTGCCAAGTATGTGATCGTGTTCAACTGTAGTGACGGGTTGGACTACAAGTCTGTGGGGCGAATGTTTTCGGGGCTCGTCCAGTCAGGTGGCTGGGGCTGTTTCGATGAATTCAACCGTATCGAGATCGAAGTGTTGTCAGTCGTCGCGCAGCAAGTGCTGACGATCATGCAGGCGCTCACGCTCAAGCAGTCGTCGGTCAACTTTCTCGGCTCGACGATCAAGTGTAACCACAACATGGGTATCTTCATCACGATGAATCCAGGTTACGCCGGGCGTACCGAGCTGCCAGACAACTTGAAGGCCCTGATGCGGCCGTGCGCGATGATGGTGCCGGACCTTGCATTGATTGCAGAGGTCATGTTGCAAGCTGAAGGCTTCCGCGATGCCAAGACTCTCGCTAAGAAGACGACGACTCTGTACGGGCTCATGATCCAGCAGTTGAGCAAGCAGGACCACTACGATTTTGGCTTGCGATCCCTCAAAGCTGTGCTGAACATGGCCGGTTCGCTCAAGCGAGAAGACCCCAACCTCCAGGAAGAGACCATTTTGCTGCGTGCACTGCGTGACATGAACATGCCCAAGTTCATCCGTGAGGACGCCGCGCTGTTCCGGTTGCTGCTGGGCGATCTGTTCCCGGGTATCGAGCTCCCTGTGACCGATTACGGCAAGCTCCAGGGCACGATCGAGCAGGAACTCGTCGAGCTGAAGCTCCAAGTTCACGGACAAATCGTCTTCAAGACCATCCAGCTGTACGAGTCGCAGGTCACCCGTCACTGTAACATGATCGTGGGCCAAACCATGGCTGGCAAGTCCACGATTTGGAAAATCCTTCAGAATGCCAAGACGACGCTAGCAAAAGACGGAATCCCTGGGTACATGCCTGTCCGAGTGCAGGTGCTGAACCCCAAGTCGATATCACTGAATGAGATTTACGGCGTCTACGATCTGACGACGTTCGAGTGGATTGACGGCATCCTGTCCGCTATTTTCCGGAACCTAGCTGCTGATGAACGTGCAGAGGAGAAGTGGATCATGCTAGACGGACCTGTCGACACGTTGTGGATCGAGAGTATGAACTCCGTCATGGACGACAACAAAGTGCTGACGCTGATTAACGGAGACCGTATCAGCATGAGCCCGTCCATGGCGTTGATGTTCGAAGTGCAAGATCTCGCGGTGGCTTCTCCTGCGACCGTCAGTCGAGCCGGTATGGTGTACATGGATGTCGAGGACCTTGGTTGGAAACCCTTCATCCAAACGTGGCTCGTGACAACGATCAAGCTGCAAGAGGAGCGTGATATCCTGGCGAATCTATTCGAGAAGTACGTCGACCGTGTGCTCAAGTTCAAGCAATCCGAGGTGTCCGAGTTGATCCCAGTGACGGAATTCAACTCGGTCCGGTCATTCTGTAACCTCTACAACGCGCTGGCGACTCCAGAAAACGGCGTGGACAAGGCGGCATGCGGCGACAAGTTCCCACAAATGGTCGAGAAGTGGTTCCTGTTCTGCCAGACTTGGAGCATCATGGGTGCGGCAAATGAAGATGGCCGTAAGAAGTTCGATATGTGCCTGCGTGACATTGACACGCTGTATCCTCCGTTGAAGACGGCCTACGACTTCTTCGTGGACCCCCAGGCGCGGGAGTTCAAGCTCTGGGACGAAAAGCTGCCTCAGAACTTCCGTGTGGCGCCTAACACACCGTTCCACAAGATCATCGTGCCGACAATCGACAGCATGCGGTACGGATTCTTACTACAGACCATGCTCGCTGCGGGCATCCATACTTTGATCGTGGGTGACACGGGCGTGGGCAAGACGACAGTCGTGCAGAAGGAGTTGGAGAATCTGAGCGAGGCGTACAATCGACTCACGATGAACTTCTCGTCTGCCACATCGTCGGCGACGGTGCAAGATGTGATAGAGAACGTGATGGAAAAGAAGTCGCTCAACCGCTTCGGCCCTGTCGGAGGCAAGAAGCTCGTGACATTTATCGACGATATGAACATGCCAACGAAAGACACGTTTGGCTCGCAGCCTCCGCTTGAGCTGATGCGCCAATGGGTCGATTACGGCTGCTGGTACGACCGTAAGAAGCAAACGCTCAAGTACTTCATCGACATGCAGCTCGTCGCAGCGATGGGCCCGCCTGGTGGCGGACGCTCGGTGATCAGCTCTCGATTCCAAAGCCGCTTCAATCTCGTGAATATGACGATTCCAGAGCAGGCGCAGTTGAAGCGGATATTTGAGACCATGCTCGTCCCGAAGCTTGCCGAGTTCGACGATGAAATCAAGCCACTGGGGGTGCCTCTCGTGGCTGCAACCATCCAGTTGTACCAAGGAGTGCTCGAATTGTTCCTGCCAACGCCTGCGAACTGCCACTACTTGTTCAATTTGCGTGATATGGCCAAGGTTGTTCAGGGCGTGCTGCTCTCAGACAAAAATTCCGTCACTAGTCGTGATGGCATGTTGAGGCTATGGATCCACGAGAGTCTGCGCGTCTTCTCAGATCGCCTCACGAGCCACGACGATCGTCAGACGTTCAAGAAGAAGATCGACGACCTGCTTGGCGTCCATTTCCAAACTGACTGGGGACGCCTGCTGAACTCGGCGCCTGAACGGCTCAAGGAGAATGGACCGTTGTTCACGTACGTGTTCTCGACGGCTGGAGGAACAAATGATGGACCGCCAAAGTACAGTGAGGTCATGGATATGAAGATGCTCAAGACGTTCGTGGAAGAGCAACTCGAGAACCACAATGCTGAGCCCGGCTTCGTGCCGATGAATCTGGTCATGTTCAGCGACGCGCTGATGCACATCCTACGTATCCATCGCCAGCTCATGACGGCGCGTGGTAACCTGCTCTTGGTTGGCGTCGGTGGCAGCGGCAGGCAGTCGCTCACGAAGCTTGCGTCGTTCATCGGTGGGTTCAAGGTGTTCCAGATCGAAGTAGTGAAAAACTACCGATCAACTGAATTCCACGACGATATCAAAAAGCTGTACCAGCAAGTCGGTGTGAACGAGCAGAAGACCGTGTTCCTCTTCAGCGACACGCAGATCAAGAGCGAGTCGTTCGTCGAAGACCTCAACAACATCTTGAGTAGCGGTGAAATCCCCGGTCTCTTCGAGAAAGATGAGCAAGCCGCGATGATGGATGGCGTTCGCTCACGTGCCCGTGCGCAAGGTATCAAAGAGACGAAAGACGCGATGTGGGACTTCTTCATCAGTGAAGTTCGTCGAAACCTTCACGTTGTGTTAGCATTCAGCCCTATTGGCAAAGCTTTCCGCAACCGAGTGCGCCAGTTCCCGTCGCTTGTAAACAACACAACCATCGACTGGTTCAATGAGTGGCCCATCGATGCGCTTCAGGAGGTCGGCATGAAGTTCCTGGAAGAGAAGAACATTGCTAACGGCAAGCAACGACCCAAGATCTCTTCGGTGTTTGCTGTGGTGCACAGCAGTGTGCTGCTGGCCTCCCAACAAGTGCTTGCATCCATGAAGCGCCACAACTACGTCACGCCGACCAATTATCTTTCGCTCGTCACAGGCTATGTCGATTTATTGTCCGAGAGATCGGCCACGATCTTCGACTCCCGCGACAAGCTCAAAAACGGTCTGGCGAAGCTCGAAGAATCACGTTTACAAGTCGAGGAAATGTCCAAGCAGCTCGAGCAACGCAAGATTGTCGTCGCACAAAAGAACAAGGACTGTAGTGATCTGCTTGTGGTGATCGTGTCTGAACGGCGTGTCGCCGACGAGCAGCGGAAGCAAGTCGAAGCCGATAGTGAACGAATCGGGAAGGAAGAAGCTGAGACCAAGAAGATCGCCGATGATGCTCAAAAAGATCTCGATGAAGCGCTGCCTGCACTGCAGCGTGCGATGCAAGAAGTCGAAAACCTGGACAAGAAGGCCATCGCCGAAGTCAAAGTGTACTCGCAACCACCGGAACTCGTGTCCTTGGTGATGTGCGCTGTCATGATTCTGTTTGGGCTCCAACCGACGTGGGCGCAAGCCAAGATCAAGATGAATGATGTCAACTTCCTGCAGCAGATCAAGACGTTTGACAAGGATTCGATCCGAGACAAGACAGTCGCTGCCTTGAAGAAGTACACATCCAAGCCAACGTTCAACTCCGATATCGTCCGGAAGGTGTCGTCGGCTGCTGGAGCTCTCTGCTCCTGGGTGTTGGCGATGGAAGTATATTCCGGAGTGTTTCGCGTCGTGCTGCCGAAGAAAGAGCTCCTCAAGAAATCGCAGCAAACACTTGCGATCAAGCAACGCGACTTGCAAATCGCCAAGGAGAAGTTGCAAGAAGTCACGGAGAAAGTGGAAAACCTCAAGCGCCAGTACGACTCCAGTGTGTCAGAGAAGAACGCATTGCGAGAGGAAGCTGAGCTGCTGGAGCTGAAGCTGGCTCGTGCAGAGCAACTCGTGAAGGGACTCGCCGGTGAGCGTGAACGTTGGCAGGTGTCTATTGCAGACAAGAACGAGAGCCTCGTCAATGTCGTTGGTGATGCACTGGTCGCTGCGGCGTTCATCTCGTACGCTGGTCCGTTTGACTCGTTCTACCGGTCGTCGTTAGTTGACACGTGGATGAACCGCGTGACCCAGCAAGGGCTTCCCATCTCACCGAAGTTTACGTTCACAGAATTCTTGGCGGATCCCACGGACGTTCGTGCTTGGAATGCCCACGGTCTGCCGCGCGACGCGTTGTCGACAGAGAATGGTGTCATCACGACACGAGGCAAGCGGTGGCCGCTGATGATTGATCCACAAGGGCAAGCGAACAAGTGGATCAAGTCGATGGAAGGCAGCCGCCTGGAGATCGTAGACCCAATGATGAAGGACCTGCTTCGAAAGCTCGAGAACGGTATCCGATTCGGCTTCCCGGTGCTCATGCAGGACATTCTGGAGGAGTTGGACCCAAGTCTGGAGCCGATTCTCAACAAGAGTATCATCAAGATTGGTAACCGTGAGGTGATCCGCTTGGGTGACAAGGAGCTCGACTACAACCGTGACTTCCGCTTCTACCTCACGACCAAGCTGCACAACCCACACTACACACCCGAGGTCTCGACGAAGACGACGATCGTCAACTTTGTCGTGAAGGAGCAAGGTCTCGAAGCGCAGTTGCTGGGTATCACTGTGCAGCTCGAAGAGCCGGCACTCGAAGAACAGAAGTCTGACTTGGTCGTGCGAGTCGCAGCGGCAAAGAAGAAGCTGATCGACTTGGAGAACGAGATTTTGCGCTTGCTCTCGGCAGCAAAGGGCTCGTTGCTGGATGATGAGTCACTGGTCACGACGCTCAATGCCTCCAAGACGACGTCTGAAGAAGTGACGCAGCAGCTCATCATCAGTGAGGAGACCGAGAAGAAGATCGATTCAGCTCGTATGGGCTACGCTAAGGTCGCACTGCGGTCATCGACGCTGTATTTCGTGTTGAACGACATGACGAGCGTAGATCCAATGTACCAGTTCTCACTCGATTCGTACGTGAGTTTGTTCAAGGATTCGATCATCAAGTCGCGCAACATGAAGAACCAAGCTGCTCTCAGCGAAGAATTGACCGAGCGTATCAACGCGATTAACGACTACCACACGTACGCTGTGTACGCTTACGCGTGTCGAGGACTATTTGAGCGCCACAAGCTATTATTCTCACTACAAATGAGCGTGCGCGTGCTGCAGAGCGTCCACAAGTTGGCTTTGGATGAGTACGACTTCCTACTCAAGGGTGGCAACAGCGTGCCAGCACCCGAAGACCGAGTGACGAACGTGGCGTCCGAGTTTCTTAGTGATCAAGCATGGATGAGTCTTGTGGAGCTCAACAAATTGCCCAAGTTCCACGGACTCATTTCGTCGTTTGAGCAGGGCACGAAATCGTGGAAGCTGTGGTACCAGAGCAGCACACCCGAAGTCGAGCCACTACCGGGTGACTGGGAGGGCAAATGCAACGAGCTTCAGCGTATGCTTCTCCTTCGTTGTGTACGTCCCGATCGCTTGAGTATCCAAGCCGCTCGCTTCACAGCAAGCAACTTGGGAGCCCAGTTCGTGGACCCACCGCCGTTTGACTTGAAGGCAATCTACGAAACGTCAAGCTACAAGACGCCATTGATCTTCGTGCTCTCGCCTGGTGTGGATCCGACCAACTCGCTCATCGCTTTGGCCGATTCACTTCACAAGAAAGTCGAAAACTGTGCGCTCGGTCAAGGCCAAGCTTCGATCGCCGAGGCAATGATGCAGCGTGGACTGGAATCAGGCAGCTGGACGTTCTTGGCCAACTGCCATCTGATGCTCAGCTGGGCGCCGACACTGGAGAAGCTGATCGACAACTTCTGCACCCCAACGGCGAGTGTGAATCCGAACTTCCGCCTGTGGTTGTCGAGTGACCCGAACCCCAAGTTTCCAATCGCCATCCTACAGCGTGGCATCAAGATGACAACGGAGCCGCCGCGTGGACTGAAAGCCAACTTGTTGCGTCTGTACAACACCATTTCCCCGGACCGGTTTGCTCGCTGCCGCCAGACCAAGAAGTACAAGCGCTTGCTGTTCTGTCTGTGCTGGTTCCACTCGCTGCTGCTTGAGCGTCGAAAGTTCAACAACTTGGGCTGGAACATCCCGTACGATTTCAACGAATCGGACTTTGCGATCAGCGAGGACGTGCTGGCAATCTACTTGGATGAGTACGAAGACACGCCGTGGGATGCGCTCAAGTACTTGATCGCTCAGGCAAACTACGGCGGCCGAGTGACTGATGACTGGGACCGACGCCTCATGCTCGTGTACATCAACCAGTTCTTCGCAGAGGACGTGCTTCAAGTCGACAACATGCCCTTGAGTGACTCGGAATACTACTTTGTACCAGACGATGGAGATCTCTACGCGTACGGCGAGTATATCAAGCAGCTTCCTCTCGACGATCCACCCACGGCGTTCGGACAACACCCCAACGCCCAGATCGCCTCCCAGATTGACGATGGAAGAGAACTCTTGTCGACGATTCTATCTCTCCAAGCCGTTGGCGTTGCCGAAGGCGGCAAGGGAAACGATGAGAAGGTGTTGACGCTGCTGCAGTCACTCAAGGACTCGGTGCCTGACGTATTCGACTTGGCCAATATCAAGCTTGGACTCGCAGCTCGATCGGATCCTGACGCTCTCAAGACTGTGCTCATCCAAGAGCTCGAGCGATACAACAAATTACTGGCGTGTATTCGCGGGCAGCTCATCATGTTGGAGAAAGGAATGCAGGGCTCCGTGGTCATCACGCCTGAGCTCGAAGCTGTGTACAACGCCATGTTGATTGGCCAGGTGCCCAAGGCGTGGAGCTTCTGCTACCCGTCGCTCAAGCCTCTGGGCCCATGGACTCTGGACTTAAAGCTTCGCTGCGACCAGATGAACAAGTGGTCCAACCACGCGATCCCGTCCGTCTTTTGGCTGTCCGGCTTCACGTATCCGACGGGTTTCTTGACCGCGATCCTGCAAACGGCGGCGCGAAAGAACGGCATCTCCATCGACTCTCTGAACTGGGAGTTCATCGTGATCAACCAGAACGAAAATGCGCTCACGAGCGGCCCGAAAGACGGCGCGTACATCCGAGGCTTGATCCTCGAAGGTGCTCGCTGGGATTTCGACCACGACTGCCTCACCGAGCCACACCCGATGGAGCTCCACTGCAACATGCCAATTCTCCATTTCAAGCCCGTGGAAAACAAAAAGAAGTCGTCCAAGGGCCTGTACAGCTGCCCTTTGTATCTGTATCCGCTGCGTACAGGCACGCGAGAGCGACCGTCGTTCATGATCGCCGTCGATCTCAAGTCGGGCACCGGCAAGTCGCCCGATATCTGGACACGACGGGGCACGGCGCTGTTGCTGTCGCTCAGTACATAGGCTGCGTAGGAGCGTCAATCGCGGTGTGGACCGAGTACATGTATTTATGTGTATCGTGCTGAGGTGGGCTACTCTTTTCTTTGGCTCTGACTATGCCGTGCAGCCGAAAAGCAGGGTCGCGTGGAGAGGCCCTCTCCGAGAGGGTCTCAGAGCTGACGACAAGCACCAGGCACGCATGCTGTACAAGCAGTGGTCGAGCCAAAAAAATTCAAGAAGGCCGATCATTTCCTGCGGGCTTGTTACGGTGGAGAGATCCAAGGAATTGGATGGCATAGAGTCATTCCTGCTATGAATGCAGGTACCATTGTCCTGATGGGTACACATGGGGCTTGAAGAACAGGCCCTGGCAGCGCTCGTACTGAATTCGAGTTCTTTCCTGCTCTCCTCAAGGGAAGTTCAAGGAGGGGTGTAGTTCGTACTCCGTACAGTACTCGTTAGCGTATCAATCACTTTGAGAACCCTTGGAGTTGTGGCCGTTGCATTCTGAGCTGCTCTTCCATGGAAGCATCCAACCTCAGCTCACAGCTTACGAGTCGGGCCTATGACACCGCGTAGCTTCATATTTTCTCTCCGCCATCGATAGCTAGGCGTGTGCGTGCAGTGCATCAGCATGGTAACGGGAGCCATGCATCGACTAGTTGGAGCGGAAGCGTGTCAGCTTCAATGCAGCAGCGCTGGCGCGTTATCTGGCGCTGAGAGAACCCACCAAGGCCAGGGCGCCGCCAATCAGGACGCCAATCAGGACTAAAGGAGGCTTGCGGACAACATTCCTGCTAGGAATGCATGCAGTAAATGTACCACTATATGCGGTTTTGATGACCAGTGTAGTCCCGATTTCCACTAGAAGAGTCAATACTTCAAATGCAGCTGTATATGCGGGGTATGATCTTAATAGATATCAAACATCACAAATTGGCAAACTTCGAACATCATATTCGTTTGGTATACGCTTATAGAGGTATGTTTCTTCTAGTGATTAACTACAACGTCAGCATTGGCGCAGATAACAGAATTCAGTGCTCATGGATGGGTACATGATGTGGGTAAGTGATGTTCGCGTGCCTCGTGGAGCCTGGGATGAGGGACTCCGGCACTTGTAACACCCCTCAAGACCTCGCACAGCAATGACACACAGTGACAGTTGTAGTAGTATGTAAACCACACCAATATCAGTCCGTTCTAGCCCCAAGGATACAGAGATCTCAGCGAATGCACGATTGACGGGGCTTCGCAAGCCACGGCGAGCCTTTGCCGCTCAAAGAACTCGACTTACAATGCGCCCCCTGACTAGCGTGGATGGCCAACCACGCAGTCACACCAGGCACTGAGGCAGCGGCGACTCCGCTATGCGCTCAGCTTAAATGGGACAATCTAGCACCAAATCCGCCCGGCCACTCCTGGACTAGACTTTGATACGCACACTGAGACTCTGCCTAGGATACCGAAGTGTCCACCACTGACGGAGCTAGGCGAACTACATGTATACTATAGATCTTACTACTAGCGTTGGTTGTACTTGCTCGCTTGGACCAACTGGGCACGACACTGGCGTTCCAGCTGGCGGATTCTCGACTGAGCTCGGAGTCCTCCGAGCCGCACGCCACACTGCCCGTGGACTGTTAACTTCCTCGTTTCCCGATTGGCTGGCCTTGATGGAAGACTGCTCCCGGCCGCACGTTCCGCCGCGACTGCTCTCACCGCACCACGCCTCTGGATCTCCGGATCTCCATCCGCACCGGTCACCTACCGGTGGCCGTCCCTCGGCCCGCGGGGTTCGGGATCCGCGTCACTGGTAAATGTACGGCAACGTGGCTGTTGGCTCTCAATACGAATGCACGGTATCAAACCTGGCCACTCAGCCTACCGACATTCCAATCAAGAATGCCGATGCCCCCCTCGACACTTCGGCAGTACTAAGACATTGGAAGGCTCATGAGACCCCACGGAACGAATCAGCAGCTACCTCGTTCCCGACCTCTATTCATTCTGCAATTCATTGCCTTCCACTCAAGCTGCCTCCAACTCTACCAACCAGCCACCAAGTCTCGATGCCATCAACCTCTA
>JAADVL010000324.1:0-32395 GCA_023334995.1 Pythium sukuiense
GTGTATCCAGTCACCGGCCAAGTGCTCGCAGCAGTTCCCGAGCACGGACTTTTACGGCGACGACCTTGCGACCGTGTACGGAATCGGCGCTGGTGAGTGCTGTGAGAAGTGTGCTGCGACCGCGGGCTGCAAGGCGTACACATTCGTGAACGACAACGTACCAACACCAGCGTGCTATCTGAAGGGAGGCTCAGGCACGAAGCGTGCGAATGCACACGCTGTGTCCGGACTGGTGAACCCCTGAGAAGGACTTGCTACCGGTCGAAAGTCTCATCTTCAGATTGGTACAGTAGCTGCGAATGTTGATATCGGTCCATTAACGATGCTTGCAGTGATTGCATTTACTAAACATTCGACATGTTTGATTCTTTCATAATCTAATTCACCAATTGTATCCATTGCAACAGCCACAAAAATATTTCGTGTGGTGGCTGGCGCTCAGAGGTGCTTCTGGGTGGATTGAAGGATACTACGTAAGAGCTCGCGGACTGCAACTCTCTGCTCACTCTTGAATGAACTGCGTCTCCAATGGATCCTCCTGCCCCCCTCACAAGCGCCCACAACTGCCCGGTGTGTGGAGAGAAGGTCACGTCCACGACGCTGTTCGCCACGATCAGGTCAAGCGCCATCGTCCATACCTCGACCCCGATGAGCGGAAGATGTCTGCGCGCGTCACCAACCTCTGTGGTGTCAAATACATTGCTGTCATGTGCCTCGGCTGCGTCCAGAAGCACGTCAAGGACTCGCTGGAGAGAGCAACCCCAGGTGTACTCCCCAAGGTATGCTGTCCAGTCTGTCTCAAGGCAATGAACAAGGCACGGATGGGAGTACAGGACGTGGTGGACAAGTACGTGTGGCTTTGCCACATGGCGTGCGTGTTCACTACACACACGCCACGTATACGGTGCGATGGATGTGATGAGCCAGATTGCTCGACGCGATTCCTGGACCACCGCTCCTTGCTACCGTACTTCCCGGGGAGGAGAAAGACGCAGAAGGGATGCTTGGTTGGCTGATGCACAAGACTAGTACTACCAGCGTGTGGCTCGTACCAGCAGCCAACCGAAAGATGCCAGCGTTGCTCGAGCTGTGCCGCAAGTTCTGCAACCACCGCGTGACTGCAGAGCAAGTCGTGTCTAGTATCGAAGACATCACCAAGGAGGGCGACGACGTTGAGCGCGAGTCGCTGTACAACATGGTCATGGTACGGCTCAAGGACGAAGAGCGCCGAGCGGCTCTGCTATTGACGTACCACGCCAAGCACAACCGAATCCGCTGTCCACTATGGGACCAGGACTTGTGCTTCCGCTGCAAACACTGGGTCTACCGAGCAGAGGGACGCGAAACCTACTACGACGACATCCACCCCGATGACAGGACGTGCAACGAGACCAATGTCGCGGTGGACGTGATCCTGGAGTGTCCGTTTAGGCCTTCCCACAACTTTGACGCTCTTTGGTGTCCATGCAGACGCGAGTGACGGAGCGAGCTGTCGATGCTTTCCGGTGCTTACATGACAACATCACTATAGCGAACGAGAATGACCCCCCCCGTTGACTGCACTTCAGCCATCCAACCAAGTCTGTCGATCAGAGTTGATACTCCACCACGAGGGGAACCACTTCGCCTCACCGTTCGATGGCGCACTTCACTTTCCGCGAGGGTGTTCAAAAGATCGCATCACCGTGAACTCCACATACCGACCGTACTTCGAAGTAGTACAATACGTTGTATTACACAAGACAACTCATACCAAGGCACTGCGCGCTGCTTCAAAGTCTTCGCGCTTGAGGGACAGCGCGTGGATCGCGAATGTATCCATCTTGAGGGCGTTGTCTCCTTCCACAGTATCCACGACGCGGCGCCGCAAGAGCAGCGGAGGGAACTGATCTTCGTCCAGCATGACGCGTGCGATCGTGTGTGGGTCCGTGATACGCTGGAGCTCGTCTCGTTTCTTCGAAGGTTTCTTCTGTGACGTCTGCAAGCCCACGGCCACGAGTCCTAAGGCCAGTACGATACAGCCGCCGATCGTGAACCATGCGTTGCGGTTCGGGATGGAGACGAACACGGACTTGGTGTAGAGGTTGTAGTTGAAGTTGAGCGACGTCTGCTGGGCGGTGACGTTGATGGTCTCCCGTACGACAGCCCTCTGCAGAAGGAAGAAGAGCCCCACGGTGTACATGGGCTGCACTGGCGACTCGATGTACATGTGGTTGTTGATGTGCTTGGCGATGCGTTCCTCTGTGTACGTGCTGCACGTGTCGAGATTGGTCAACGGATCCACGCCGTCGCCTTTGTAGTACCACGTGAGGTTGCGCACGTTGTGGGGCATGAGCGGATCGCCGGCCGAGATGTCGTACCGGTCGTCGCTGGCGAGCGGACGCAACGGCTCGTACACGTGCACCAGTGGCAGTGAGCGCGGCGTTAAATACATCATGGTCTCTGGCGTGGTGAGGATACTGAGCGGCAGCCTGTCCGCGCTGAGAAGCAGATACTTCTGCGCGATCTTGTCGTCCTTGTTGAGACCAAGTGGGCGATCCAGTGGGAAAGAGAACCCCGAGCAGTTGGTGTCGCGGTCGACGTAGCACTCGGCGCCGAACTTCTGCGCGAGGTCAGTGAACTTCCACGAAAGACGGCCCACAGTGAACGACACGTACTTGCGCAGGTTCGTGACCACTGCCTTGGTCGTGTCTTCAAACACACCGGAGGCATTGGCCGTCCTGTTCTGGATCAGCTCGTCCGCGACGATACGCTTCCCAACGCCAGCCAACAGCAGTGAGTTGCTAGACGCCTCGGGACACTGGATGAAGGGTACTCCGTTATTTGATCGTACTTGCAGCTCTTCCGTGCCCGCGTCGTTCACGCAGAACCGCATCGCGTGGATCTGCGGGGCTGGGTCGTACTCTGCGGCATCGTTGGAGTACAAGGCCTTCTTGATGATTGTGTAGCCACGCCAAGGGGCGAAGTTTTCAGCCTCACCGAGCACCGTGTACCGTGTGCTGTCCAGCGTGACGTCCGTGAGCAGACTGCGCTCCACCTCGACTTCGATTGTCGCCGACTCGAACATGACGAGCGGGGAGACTTCGACTTTTGAGAACGTGATGCTGATGTCGGAGAGCGAGGTGTTGGTCGATAGCTCTGCGAAGCGCTCAGCGACGACCTTGGGGGATTCCTTTATGAAGAAATCCAGTCTCGATGCCTCTGTCTTGTCGCTGGCGTTCGACCACGGCAGCAGACCAATCAGCTCCGCCGCTGGGTAGTACTTGTTGGCTTCCATGCGCTCCAAGTCACTGTTGAGAAAGCTTCCCCACGGAATGCTAAACAGCGTCACGGGCAGGAACAGCGCGTGCGTGAGAAGGTTGGCGGCCATGGATACGTCCATGGGGAGATTCTCACCCTTCACGCCGGCGTTGGCGGCTGGATCCGTGGCGTTCGCAATGATCGTGAGGTTCTTCGGCTTGATGGCATGCTGGAGAAGCAGTCCTTGCCAGCCGCCTGCTGGAATGCCGAGCTCCAGAGCTTCGTCTCGGAGTGGATTCGTGAATCGAACGGCGGACTTGGTCCAGTTGCAAAACGTCGATTCCTTTTGGTACTGGGCCGTCGCCAAGTTGCGCAAGACCGTATTGGTGATCGGGTTGTTCTCCTGGGTCTCCGGATACGTGAAGTAGGTGGTCGACGTGGTCGAGACTTCGTCTGCGATTGTGAAATTGTTGTCTGCAAAGATGTCGTCGTTGACCATGCGAGGCACCACCGGCAAGTCTCGAAGCTGCACGTTCAGGGCATCAAAGCCGTTGCTGATCAAGTACGCGACGCCCGTACCAAACGCTAGCGTCACGCCGTACTCCGTCCATGTGGGTTCCCCACTCAGCACCGACGAGACCATGAAGTGAAGCACGATGATCTGGACCGAGTTGGACACGAACACTTCCAGCGGCGTCGTAAACGCCGACGTGATGTGGCCCGAGTACGAGTTGTAGTCGTCGGTGAGCTTGGTCTGCTGCTCGGACGTCTTGGTCGAGGCGTCAAACGTCGATAGCTCCACACCATGAGAGAACACGACCATGAGCGCGACGATGACACCCACTGCGATCACTGCGAGCACAGCCAAGCGGCCGCGTCGAACCTCCAACTTCACCACGAGCGGGTTGCCGTCATCCGGCGGCAAGTCGGGCACTTGAAGCTCGGACTCGACCACCTTTTTGCGCTCGTGGTGGCCAGTTGAAGGGGATTGCACCATGTCGAAGGACGCGCTGACGGTCTCCGCTCCACTTGGACCCATGCTGTACTCCAACCCTCCGTCTCTCTCCTCTCTACGAATTGGCGAATTGGCGAATGGCTAGAACACACCGGACAGGAGTACTACCAGCGAAAGCCTTCATGTCCTACTGACCACAGAACCCCATCGAGATGATTTCAGCCAGGCGGAAGTGAGTCGCTGGCCAATGGGTGATTCTGTAGATAGAGAACTCACTGTTGAGTGCAGCGCACGTCCTTTCAAGCGCATACAACGCCCACTCTCCGGACTCGATACAGTACTGCTCAGGACATCCGATGTCCGACATTGACGCTGTTCGTGTGAAATTCACACTGTGAATCCCTGGCTCAATTCCGAAAGATCACCGGCTGGAAGTGAGATCTCATCCATGCGTCCAGCAAGACGAACAGCTCCATGTTTCTGCCTCTCCATCATTTATGAAAGGTACTACATGTTCATTACATCTATACATACTTTTGCAGCTGGTCTCAGTATCTAGTGCCATTCGTTTATGTAAATTTGCATTTTACAGAGTTGTCACCTCTGCCTGTGGGATGATTTATGATCCATTCGAGCCAGCCAAGTGGTCAGCACCACTGGCACGATCGGACACTGATCGTTTGGTGCTGTATCCTGTGAAAAGAACGCACTTCCAAAAGCTCAACGGAGGGCACGTGCTGCTTCACTTGGTATTCCGGGTACCGTACTAGGCATTCGTGATGACAGACCCTGCTACTGTTGCGCTCTTCCAAACCGATATCCGCTGTCATCAGGATTTGATCTCTACCAACGAAACGGAGCCTCTTGTCTCCACCTCTTGTGATGGACCTTCGTGGCCTGCTGCTGCTTGAACTGGCGCGTTGCCGTTCGGAGTCGCTGCCTTCTCCACGACGGGCAGGTACAGATCCTTTCGACTTGACCAGATCCACACGCAAATGCCCAATGCAATCGCAAACACCACCACGAGGCCGCAATAGAGGACAAACAGCGACTCCAACGCTGGCTCCCCCGCGAGTACAGGCGCCTCCGAGTACAGCACTTCCATATCTTGTCTCGTGTCCATTTTCTCGTGGAATCGTTTCCATGTGCGGATCTGCGTCTGGTTGGCAGCATTGACACTCCACTCGATGACTCGTGCACGTCGTGGCACGTTCCTGTCACCGTACGCCTGGCCGAAGCCAGCACCCCCGCCATAGCAAAGCTGGACGCCTTCGCGCTTGTAGCAATAGTCGTTGACGTGGTCGTGGCCGACGAACATTGCCTTGACCTCACGCTGATCCACAAGAGCTGAAAACAAGTGGCTGTTGACAGTGCCAGCCGAGATTGCTTCACGGCGATGGCCTTCCACAAGAGAGTCGTTGGTCACTGGAGCCGCAGCATACTCTGGCAGCGGGATGTGGAAAAACATCACGGCGGCTGGGACACGGGACACGGAGCTGCTGAGCTGCTGGAAGTACTGCACTTGACGAGGCTTGATCCAGTCATAACTCGACTCGGCCAGCGGGTATTCAACTTCCTTGATGTATGCATGCGAGTCCAAGAAGTACATTCGGAAAACGCTCCCGTCGTGCAAGCCCCAGACGCCATCCACGGATGCTTGAACCGTGAGTTGGTAGTTTCCGACGCCGTCGACTCGAGTTGGGCCACGCTGCGTGTACGAGTGTGGCTTTGCCATCGCTTTCTGGATAAGCTCCTCGCGCGAAAAGCCGTTTTCATCGTCGTGGTTGCCGAACACAAGTGCGTACGGGAGACCTCGTTGCTCTAGCTGGCCCATGGTAGCATCCATCGCTGCTTCGTGCAAACTTGCATTGTGCGTCTCGACGTTGTCACCGGTGAGCACCACGAAATCGGGCTTCTCCAGGTCGAGGAGATCTCCCACAAACTTGGTCATGGTCGCTTCTGTACAGCCAGAAGTTGGTGAATCGCGACAAGCCGTCGAGGCATCCCCAGAGTAATGCAAGTCGGCGAGTTGCAAGACCTTAAATGCAAGGCCACCATCGCTCGCCCGGGCTTTCAGCGGGGGTTTCACACTGCGAGCTGCATCCATTGCCGATATCTCAGCGGTGACGGCTTGATCCGGAAGCACACGGCGAACAAATAGGAAGGTGGCGGATGTCGTAGTTGAGGCCCTCTCCAATGGCGTCGGCGTCTCCACGAGCTCAAAGCCGCTTTTCTCAACTGCAGTGACGAAGCGCTCGGCCTCGTAAGTGACGTTGATGCCCGTACTCCCGTTAGCAGGACTCCATCGCTCCAGGTGCAGATCATTGATGTAAGACCCGTTCGTTGCTCCTTCCACGGACCTCACGCACAGCGCTAGGTCCTTCGTCAGCACACTTTTGGTCGTCTCGGTCTCGTCATCTCCCTCGTCACAGTCCTCATTGGCATCGACCACATCGACGTCGACAATGTACTTTCCGAGTCCTTTAGCTGGTGCGCGGGTCACACAGATCACAACACTGCTGTCGCTGGTTGTGGTGGGAATTTGGCCAACGTCTTCTGCATCACCACACGCGGATGGCGCCGCAGCCTCTGAACTTGAGGAGTCCACACTGACAACCGACAGTGACTCAATCGGAGATACCGGTTGCCTGACGCTGATGTACACACCCGTGTACTGCTTCACTTGAGCGGCGTTTTTCCATTCATGGACGCTTGTATCACGCAGTGTAGTCCACCCGGGTAACGCGTCGTTGTAGAACTGTGTGCGCGTGGCATCAACGTCTACAACGAGCTCGTTCAGCTTCTGGGCACGCACGGCTAACGTCTTGAGCACACACACGACGACACCAGCACGTGGCGTATGGAGCGTCGTCCACGTAGATTCCTGAGATACAGGTGTGGGGCATTTGGAGCTCATGACACGTATCCTCTGAACCACGTCACCCTGGTACGACTCGTCCAGCCACTGGCGTCGCTTGCAGAGCTGCACGAAACGAGCCGTCGAGGCGGTGCCCATTGTCCAGTCCACTCCGACTGAGACATACCCGCCGTCCATAGCGTGGCACTGCTGCAGTGCGTCGGACTCCGAGTCTGCGACGACGACCTGGAGATCCGTCACAGCCATTGGTGGTGATCCCAGTACATTAGCGATGGCTGGAGCTGCTGCGCTTGCAAGAAGAGAGGATGCAACGAGCCACGCTAAGCTGCGCATGTTGGTGATGGCTGGTGAATTGGCAAATGACCCGCAGCCCAATCCATATCTCGAAGGAAGAGATCAAGTTGCAACCCAATCTCTCACAAAATGGGTGCGGCCTACCTCCTCATATATACGTTTGCACAGGTTCAATATACTGTCGAATTCTCAATACAAGGTAGGTATGACGTTTTCGTCTATTGAATGGAGCGAATCTCCAACCCATTTTTGGAAATGATGTCATTTATTGCCCTGGCTTTGTCGAAAATTCACGGTAAAACCTGTGAAAATGCATTTATACACACAGCTCACTGTTTGAAGACAGTCCTGGCACGACTGGGTGTCAAAGGCACACAGCTCTACGCGGTCTCCTGCTGCTTGCTGGTGATGTAGTTGAGCAGATCGATACGCGTGACAATGCCAGCGATCTCACCACGGTCATCATCAGTCGTCACGATGGCAAAGTAGTCCTTGTCGAAGATCTCGGCCAGATCCTCAAGCGTCGAGGCCTTGGTCACGCGGCTAAAGTTGCCAAACATCACGGAACGCACTGGATCCGAACGACGCACGCGACCGGCAGACAGTTTAGCAAGCAGGTTGCCGATGGTCACGACGCCGAGTGGGACGTTGTCGTGGACGACAGGCAACTGGTCAAAGCCGTACTTCTCCATGAGCTCGATGGCCTCCGAGCACGCAACAGTCGGCTCGACAGTCGACGGCATCGCAACCTGCAGCTCCGAGACGCTCTTGGGCGCCCACCACGTCGTCTGGTTCTTGCGGAAACGCGAGTAGTTCTCGCTTGAGTGCAGCGAGGTCTCCGTGAACTTGTTCTCGTACATCCAGTTGTCGTTCAGGAACTTGGTCATGTAGTTACGCGTCGAGTCCGGAAGAATCACCACACAGCGCTGGCCCTTCTTCAGCGTCGAGGCAGCACGCACGGCAGCTGCCATAGCAGAGCCACATGATCCACCGCAAAGCAAACCTTCCTCACGGATCAGTCGACGCGCCATGATAAACGACTCGTGGTCGTTCGTCTTCTCCCAGCGGTCCACCAGCGAGCGGTCGAGCACATCCGGGATGAAATCGTAGCCGATACCTTCGACCATGTACGACTTGAGACGATCCTTGTCGTTGAGCGAGTCTGGCAGTGCGAGAATCGAGCCCTGCGGGTCGACGCCCACGACGATCACGTTCGGACACTTCTCCTTCAGCTTCTTGGCGATGCCCGAGATGGTTCCACCAGTGCCGACGCCCATGACGACCATGTCGACCTTGCCATCACACTGATCCAAGATCTCTTCCGCTGTACCTTCGTAGTGAGCGAGAGGGTTGGACGGGTTGGCGTACTGGTCGAGGATGTGGGAGTTCGGCAGCTCCAGCTGGAGACGCCGGGCGATGCCGATGTGGCTCTCAGGGGAGTCCCACGCCGCCTCTGTCGGTGTACGGATGATCTCCGCGCCCAAGGCCTTCAACACGTTCACCTTCTCTACACTCATTTTTTCTGTGATCAACATCAAAAAGTGAATCAATCAGTTGGCGCAGGCGTGATTGATGAATCAAGTGTGCAGCCATCAATCGTACCTGGAAGAGTGATGATGCAGCGGTAACCCTTGATCGCCGCCGCGAGAGCGAGACCGATACCCGTGTTTCCGGACGTCGGCTCGATTAACGTATCTCCAGGCTTGATGCGACCCGAACGCTCCGCGTCTTCGACCATGCGCTTGCCGATGCGGTCTTTCACCTACCAACCAGTCCTCCATCAGTCGCGTGCATCAAACACTCTCATCATGCATGAAACCCCACAAACACACCGATCCGCCGGCGTTGAAGAACTCGCATTTGGCCAGCAACTCGCACTCGAGATGCGCCTTCTTGCTGATATTGTTGATGCGCACGAGCGGCGTGTGGCCAATCGCTTCCTGTGTGGCGTGAAAACACAGTATCAGCCCCACCAGATCAAACATGTCATGCTCCGATGATGCATCCATATATACCAGGATCGTAGGGAGCACACGCAGTGCCTCGTCGGGGAGCGCGCTTCGCTCAGCCGCCGACGCCATGATGTTCTCTCTCTCTCTCTCTTGATGCTCTGGATTCGTCTCCAGCCTCAACAGATCACTTGGAACGAACACATAACGGTTAATCAGTTAGTCGTGTTATGATGGTCACAGGGTTCCTAACAAGATCGTGCACACGGGTGGTACACACTTATGCTACCGTACCACAGGGTTCGTGGTTAGCCAGTGTGTGGCCCCGCAGGAACGTGGACCACGTGTCGCAAGTATTCATTTATACAGGAATTGAATCGCGCAAACCCCTCGTCTTCTCATAATGGATCAACCGGCGAAGGTGGCTCAAGTATTATTTTACAGAGGCTCCTGTCAAAACACAGGTCAATGTCCTGAAACCGGTGATATAAAATAACCTTTACTGGATGCATACTGTGTCAAAGACGTAGACCTCTCGACCCGAACAGGTCGTTGGAACCATTCATGTGAGCTGCGGGGCCGGCGGCTCCGCAACTGCTGCGTCATCCCAGCCGCCGGCGGCACCGCATTTGCTTCAGCCTGCTCATTCGCCAATCCCAAGCACCGAGCTCACCTCGCGAAGCCACCCACCCACCCCCTCCACATCACCATGCCACTCGTGCGTCCCGCTGCCTCCACGGCGTGATGCCGCCTTTTCTCGTAATGGTTCCATGTGCTGACGAAAATGCGTTTGCGATCTTTTTTGCAGCCAGGAAACGTGTCGCTCGAGGAGCACGACCCAGTGCTCTTCAACCTCATTGAGGCCGAGAAGAACCGCCAGTGGAAGTGCCTGGAGCTGATCGCGTCCGAGAACTTCACCTCGCGCGCCGTCATGGAGTGCCTGGGCTCGTGCCTGACCAACAAGTACGCCGAGGGTCTCCCGCACGCGCGTTACTACGGTGGTAACGAGATCATCGACCAGATCGAAGTCCTCTGCCAGGACCGTGCCCTCAAGGCGTACGGCCTCGACCCTGAGAAGTGGGGCGTCAACGTGCAGCCGTACTCGGGCTCGCCAGCCAACTTCGCCGTGTACACGGCGCTGCTCCGCCCACATGACCGTATCATGGGTCTCGACCTGCCGTCTGGAGGCCACCTCACCCACGGATTCTACACCTACTCCAAGGCTGAGAAGACCCGTAAGGCTGTGTCGGCCACCTCGGTGTACTTCGAGAGTCTGCCATACCGTGTGAGCCCACAGACCGGTCTCATCGACTTCACCGCGCTCGCTGACCAGGCCGCGCTCTTCAAGCCAGCCATGATCGTGTGCGGTGGCAGCGCTTACCCACGTGACTGGGACTACAAGCAGTTCCGTCAGATCGCTGATGATAACGGCTCGCTCCTCATGTGCGACATGGCCCACTACAGCGGTCTCGTCGCCACGGGTGAGCACAGCAGCCCATTCGAGTACTGCGATGTCGTTACCACGACCACCCACAAGAGTCTGCGTGGCCCACGTGCCGGTATGATCTTCTTCCGCAAGGACAGCCGTGGCTTCGAGCCGCTCATCAACCAGGCCGTGTTCCCTGCCCTTCAGGGTGGCCCACACGAGCACCAGATCGCCGGTATCGCCACGCAGCTCAAGGAGGTCGCCTCGGATGAGTTCAAGCAGTACGTGCGTCAGCTCAAGAGCAACGCCGTCACCCTCGCGGACGCGCTTACCAGCAAGGGCTACACCATGTGCACCGGTGGCACTGAGAACCACCTGATTCTGTGGGACCTGCGTCCACAGGGCGTCACGGGCTCCAAGCTTGAGAAGCTGTGCGACCTGGTTTCCATCACGCTCAACAAGAATGCCGTCCTCGGCGACCGCAGTGCGCTTACCCCAGGCGGTGTGCGTGTTGGTACGCCAGCGTTGACCTCGCGTGGCTTCAAGGAGGCCGAGTTCCTCCAGGTCGCTGACTTCCTGGACCGTGCCGTCAAGCTGTGCCTGGAGATCCAGGCCACTAGCGGCAAGAAGCTCACCGACTTCGTGAAGGCTGCTGAGGAGCACGCCAGCGTGAAGCAGCTCCGTGCTGATGTCAACGCCCTGGCCACCTCGTTCGAGATGCCTGGCTTCGACGTCAACACCATGCGCAACAAGACCATCTAAGCGATGATGATGCGACTGGTGCAGGCTTGCGAGAAGCCTGGGAATTGCGTGTGAACCCAACCCTCTCTTCTGATCTAAAATAGATAAAAAGGCACACTCCACCATGCTCCGAAGCGCCGCCCACGTCACGTCGCATTGCCGCGCCGCAGGACTCCAGTTCCAGCTCCGTGGCTTGTGCGCGCGTCACACATTTCGGACCAGTGAACGCAATTCAGTACATTTTTGATTGAATCCACATTTTGATTGGCTTTTATTCCCATTTTTCATCCAATGGAATCGCAGGTTGAGTTGGTGAGTGTTGGTCTTGTGGGTCGAACTGACACCATCACTCATACTGAATGAGCTCCCCAGATCAGAACGATCCTCCATTGGCATTGCTTAGCTGCCGAGGTCATTCCTCACTTTCCTCCATCGTCCACACGTTTCCACAACGACTCATACTCACACAGCACAGATGCCATCCAAGCGCCAGAGCAAGGGTACCAAGAACGAGGTCGAGGCTCCGTCTGTAGCCGCCCCAATGTCTCCTCCAGCTGCTCCATCTTCGTTGTCGCCACCGCTCGGGTTCGCGCCTCCACGTGCATCACTGAGTGAAGCTGTACGCACTGTGATTGATAATGCGCTTGCCAAGGCGAGTGGTGATGGTCAGAAGCAGCACTTGGTCCCGCACATGCGCAAGGGCCTGGAACAGATCGAACGCTTCATGGAGATGGCACACACGGACGCCAGTGGCGCGGTGTTCAAAGACTTCGAGAGCATGGCGTTGCAGTCCTCGGAAAAGTGGCGCGATCACGTGAAGTACGCACAAGACAACAAAAAGAAGATGAGTGTTCAACCGCGCAAGCTTCAGGATTCACTGCGCCTACAGATGAGTGGATACGACCTCAAGGTCGGACGCCCGGGGCGACCGGACGACTCCGTGTACCAGGCATCCGAATACGCACGCAAGTACATGCCTCGCGGCAACTTCATCGCTCAGTTCACGTCACCTGTAACAGGGAAGGTGGTGTACGTCCCTGTGGTCCGCGCGTACCGCAAGTTCACTGGCCAGGAGGACGATGCTGAAGAGCACGGCAAGGTCGGTGAGGAGATTTTGTCGAAGTTTTTCACCAAGCCAGCCAGCCAAGCCACACATGTGATTTCGACGACGAAGGAAAACGGCGAAGCTGCTCATCTCGCCGTTTTGAAGCGCTTGGACGGCGAGTATCTGTTCGTGGTCGGCTCGAAGAACACACACATGATCGTCACATCAATTGAAGACATCGACCGTGCGTGTAAGGCTGGAGCCAAGGAGGGTGGAAACCCGTACATGGCCGCTGAGCCGATTGCACGAGCGATGCTGAAGACTATCGGTCGAATGACACCAGAGAACCGAGAGTTTTTGTGCGAGATGTTGGCTCAGACGCGCATGACCGCGTCATTCGAGATGCTTTCACCCGGCTACCAGCACGTGCAACTACTGGACTACCTGGCCGAGGATACACCAGTATTCTACGGCCTCTCGTTCCCGTCTCTCGATGAAGTGGAGGGTGTGGAGATCTGCGTGAACCCTGTGCTTGCGTATGAGCTCATGCAGTCGATCGGACTTCGTACGGTCGAGTTCAAGGTCGTGGCCTGCAAGCCCGAAGTGATGGCTCAGACGCTGCAGGAAATCCGCACATCGTACCAGCACGAAGGCGCTGTGAACCTGTTCCTTGACGAAAACGCAAGCGTGATCGGCATGGAGAAGTTCAAGACAGTGTGGTACGTGTGTCTGCGAGCGATCCGTGAGAAGGCCAAGAGCTTTCTGAACAAGGCCATGGCGAAGGCAAAGCCTACAGACAAGGCTGCGTCTTCGAAGAATGGTGCCAAGGGCAAGAACAAACAGACAGCTGACGTGGATGCGGCCCCCAAAAGTGCGGAAGAAGTGGCTTTTGCGGCGTTGCAAGACACGCTCCAGTCGCTCCAGAAGCGATTCAAGGCCATCAAGAGCTACTTGGATCTGACTGATGAAGAGTGTGCTGCGTACCAGTCACTGGGCGAGAGCTTTGTGACGTACCTGCACGACGAGCGGTTGGTGAAGTGCTGTCGGGAAGATGTGGAGGCTAAGAAGCAGCTTAAGGAACACGTCGCGACGATGTTTCCCGTGGCCTGGAAGGAATTCCTGGAGCACACGCAACTGAGTGACAAAATCATGAAGTAGAGAGGCTGTGGACGACGCAGTACTAGTATCACCAAACAATCCACAGACGCCGTCAAGGCAAAGCAAGAAGTCATCCAGGCATTGCCTTCCCCACCGCAATTTGCGGTAGGGAGTGACGATTTCCTCGTCTTTGAATCCGAAAAATTGAGAATCCAAAAAAATAATTTTAGCAAATGAAAATGATCACATGGCCCCTTTGGTAATACTGAGAGTGTTGGGCATTTTGACCGCCTCTGCCAATTGGAAGGCGTCCTCCTGATACGCCATCAGAAACTTGGCAACGCCAACATCTTCGCGTGCGCAACCTGGTGGTGTTATTGGATAGACCACCGACGCCGATTTCGCCAACAAAAGCTCATCGCCAACAAATCCACCATCATCATGGTACGCAAGGCGAAGACGACGGCGTCCGGAGACGTCCACGCCGACGCCAAAGGCATGATCTCCACGGCGAGTCCGCCACACGACGGCCAGTCGCATCCCGTGATCTCTCCGCTCTCCAGCCGTCCAACTCTCATCGCGAAAGGCCCTGTGGAACCGACAACCTCTGCCCAAGCAGATGACTCGCGAGACGTGATCAAACGCGAGCGGCTTCTGCGCCACCGCGAGTCCTGCCGTAAGTCCTACAACAAGAAAGGGGTGCGTCCACGCTTCCTGGCGTCTTGTTGACGACGAACGCTTTCTAACGAGCCTGTTTGTGGTGTTTTTGTTGGTGAAATAGACGACCATATCGGCCCTCAAGCAAGAACTCGATGCTCTTGATGCCAAGTACAACGCGCTTCTCACACAGCCACAGGCCTTTTCCTCGACCTCGTCGACGGAATCCCCACTGCTGGCCGCGTATGTGGAACTCACACGTGTAAAACGTCAGCTCGTGCTCGAAAATGAGGCGCTGTATAGCCGAAACGCCGACCAAATGACCCTGGAAGGCCGTCTCCAACAAGTGCTCGACGTTGACGCGCCCACGCCACTGAGTAAGACGCCGTTCCTGTTCGAGCCGCTGTCGGACGCTGTGTGTGCCCAGATCCTCTCGGCGACGCGAGACGATGTGCTACGGTTCGCCCATAGTCCCAACAAACTGTCGTTACGGGCGAGTGTGTTTGGCTGGACAGACTACCGCCAAGTCCAAGGCAACGAGCTCAAGTTTGCACTGGAGAAGCGGTTCTCCACACTGTCGGCGAGAGAAGTCGTAGACCGCACGTGGGGCGTCGTGTCGTCGGAAGAGCGGTGCGCACAGCTCTTCAATCCGTCCCTGCAAGCCAAGCTGGAGATCCTCCAACACGTAAACGAGGATACGCTGCTCATGTACCGCACGATCCAGTCGGATGAACTCAAGTTCACTGCCAAGACGGTGTTTCTACTGAGTCACCTGCGGATCGCAGAAGGGTACTTGGTACTGTTCCGGTCGATCGACCCGAAGCTGGTTGCATTCGATGATGGTCTTTTGAACCAAGTGATTGAAGACTCGAGGGAGAATGTGAGGACGACCCACGAGCTGGCTGGGCTGTCGGCGCACCCAGGGATGAATAAGAATCCAAGGCCCGAGATCTGGGTCGATAAGTACGCCTGGGCGATCGTGTACGAAGAAGGACCAGAATCGTGTCGCTTCCACTTTGGCGGCTCGACGATGACCAACGTGTGGCTGAAAGAAGTGCTCTTTGTCGCGCTGCGGTGGGAGAAGATGGCTATTGGACCTACCATCCTCCTCGAGCTGTGAGACGAGCGTCCACAAATCATCGCATAACAGAGTACGACCGATCCGAGTACCAGTGTATTCTTCCCCGAGCGACGTCATTGCCCCGCATGTGGTGTGAACTTCGTAGCATCGCGATCCCGAACCAAAAATCACTAGTCGCAGATCATAGAGCCACGAACGTTTGTGGTTACACGTTCATCGACCCTCCCACGCTGTGAATTGACGCGGAACCGAAGGAACCGAGGAATGGCAATCGCACTCCCAGTCCATCAACAAGAATGCTGCCACGGGTGTATAACTGGTCACAACCAGCGACGACACAAGCAGGGAATTGACCCAGGCCCAGCAGTATGTAGATCCTCGCGCTTTTTGACGACACAAGAATCATCACAACAGAGATGGAGACTTGCTGAGGCTTTGGGCATGTGAGTTGTTTCATGAAGTTGTGTCTCGCCACTCAAGATCCGATGTAGCTGGATTACTACGACACTAGCGAATATGAAGGATAGATACAGTACTGATCCAACAGCATACCGTGTTCAATACTGGAGAGCAGCAAACCCTCGTTCTAGAACCTCGGAGTTCTTCGGCATTTTCGGCTCACGTCGAGTTGGACTGGAAGTCAGACAGAGCAACTGCAAGTAACATTTGATTGGCTATAAATAATTTCTAAGTTCACTCCATTAGCTGAAAATCCTGTTATAGAACATTCTCGCTCTTGTGGCGTCACCCAAGAGGAGGCACTGCAATCAATCACTAGTCCGATGGACGCACCTGCTCGCATGATGGACGTCGCTCCATCCTCGTCTGCGTCCGCCACAGCGATGGCGCCTGAGGAGGCTGGAAAGAAGACCAAGATGCAAGAGCGCGACCGCTTGTACGCGAAGAAATCCTACGAAAAGAAGAAGGTTTGTGTGGATTTGCCTGGCATTCGACTGATCCATGCCGTTTGATTGATGTTGTGGATGTGCATTTGATTGATTCTTCCAGTCGCAAGTCGAGACGCTACGGTCGGAGCTTGCTAAGCTCGAAGAGCACTACAAGACGCTGCTGGAGTCGAGGACTCCAAGCGATAGGGAGTTGAATGATGACCCTGCGAGTGATGCTTCTGGGGTTCCAATCGAGAGCGGCGATGACAACGAGGAGGACGTGGACGGTCGAAGAAGCTCGCTACTTCTACGTCAGTACAAGCAGCTCACACAGCTCAAGGAGACTATGTACGAGGAAAACGAAGAGCTGCTTCGCTTAAACAAGGAATGGATGATCCTCGAAGCGCGGATCCAGGTCATCAAAGACGAACGTTCACAGGTGCGTGCGTCCATCAACAATTTCTCAGTGATCTTCCACAACATCATTGATGTCGACTGATGTTTGATGGACTTGTGTGTTGATGTTTGATGTTGATGTTGTGTAGCCGCTGTTGTCCGACATGCCCATGCACTTCCGTCCACTGCCCCATCAAGCCTACCGCCGAGCCATCCTCGCATGTCGCGACGAGGCATTTCTATTTGCTGCAAGGCCCTCAGGAAGAAGCAGTGGCGTCAAGGTGTTTGAGTGGACCGACAGGCGTAGTGTCTCGGGGGACGCGCTGGAATTTGCCTTTGAGAAGCTGATCTCCGGCTTCACGGCCGTCGAGTTACTCGACCGCACGTGGTCGCTGCTCTCCAATCCGCTGACCAATTGCAAGATCTACGGGTCGTCCATGAACGCGCGGTCGCGTATCCTCCAGCACGTGGACAGCGACACGCTGTTGTTCTACTGGACCATGCGTCCGCGTACCGTGCCCGTGACGTTCAAGAGCCTCTATCTCCTCTCCAAGATGCCGATCGCAGGTGGCTACATGATCCTCTTCCGCTCTATCGACCGCCATACAGTGCACTGGGACGACGACGGCATCAATGCAGCTATCGAAGACGCCCAGGACAAGGCCCATCCCGTGGACGGCGGCGCGACCCGGTCGGAATTCTGGGCGAAATTCAACAATTGGATCGTGATCCGTGAGACCGGCAACCCGCGAGCGTGTGATTACCACTTTGGCGGAAGCTCCAAGGCGAGTCTGTGGGAAGTGGAGGTGCTGCTGATGTGTCTGCGGTGGGAGCACTTGGCTCTGGGCAAGCGGCTACTCGTGAGATGACGCGAGCGCGGGCAGTTGCAGGTAGGCTTTACGTACATTGATGGTAAGACATGCGAAGCGTGTACCTACGGTATGAGTGGAAGGACGTCTTGATGAGTGTTGTCTGTCGTGGCGGTTTGTTGTCGTGTACGTACTTTATGTACCCTGGTATCCGAGTCCCGCGTCATCCACGGGCCATACCTCGTGAGGAGCTATGATCCGACACGTACATACTTCTTGAGCCAACACTAGTACCGACGGCTCCGATTGGTTGAGGAGACCTACTTCACCACCAGACAACGGGAAGACCCACTCGAGAAGAACGGTGCTGTTGGCAGTGCCTGAGTTTCCGATTCTCCCGCAAGAGCTCACGTGTCCTCCGTACTGATGGATCCCCGACTTGCTCCAGACGCCCAGGCTTCGAGAGCCGAAGAGCGGCTCCAGCTCAAGCGACTTCGTCAACGGACGTACGTGAAGCAGGCCTACGACAGGCAGAAGGTGAGCCTCCTCGCTTGTAGCTTTACACGACTGGTGTGCTCATGTATCTACGCATTCGACAGCTGAAGATGGCATCGCTCCGCCAACAACTCGCGACTCTGGAAACTCAATTTGCTCAGCTATTGGCGCCTTCAGTCACAGGCGCTACCCGAGAAGCTACCGTCAAAGACGAGCCGGCGTCCGAGCTACTCCTGCAAAAGTACAGCATACTCACGCAGCAACGGTGCTCCCTTGTGGTTGAGAACGTTGCGTTGCACAACCTCCACGCCGAGCTGATCGCCCAGAGCCAGAGTCTCCACAGCTTGATCCTCTACAACACCCCTGCGAAGGTAAGCGTGAGTCGTCCCGCTGAGCTTAAGGAATTTCTCGCTGCTAACTCAGTCTTCTCTGCTTCTTTCTAGGCGTTTTACTTCCACTCCCCCACTGTGTCCGAGTACGAACTGGTGGTGGCCAAGGTGCGCGCGCATGTGGTCCAGTCGATGGCGGAGCCTGAGAAGCCGTACCTTGACGAACTTGGCTGGACAGTGTCGCGCACCGTCGAGGGCGATGCTCTCACCTTCTCTTTGAAGAAGCTTTTCAAGACCTTTTCAGCCCACGAGCTACTCACGCGCTCGTGGGCGATCCTTTCGTCGCCTGCCAAGTACACACGGCTCTACAGCGCGAGTGTACGGGCCGAGTTACATTTGCTGCAGCATGTCGACGATGATACGCTGCTGTACTACACTGAGCTCGCGTCGTCTGCCGAGGCCACCAAGCTCCTGCGGTCCGTGTACTTGCTTCACCGCGAGCCTTTCGCCAACGGATACCTGATCCTCGTGTGCTCTGTGGACCCGAGCCGCTCGGATTTTGAAGGCGAGTTCGGCATCAACCACATCATCGAGGAGGCCCGAAGCGGAGTCCGCCCGCCATCAGGCAGTGACCCTCGATGGGCCACAATGTGTGCGTGGATGCTCTTCGAAGAGGACCCCGACAGCAACAGCTCGCTGTTCACGTATGGAGGGTCGTCGCGCGACTCGTGGGCCATTGAAGTGCAGTGTATCGCGATGCAATGGCAGTTCCTCGTCGTCGGGTACGACTCGCTACTCCATCACGAAGATGGTTACACCGACGTCGGGTGAAGCAACCGGGACTGAAGGGGCTGGGCTGTGAATGGCATTGGACCAGTGTCAGCAAGAACTACACTAGTGGCATGGATCAAGAACTCATACTCTGTTGAAGGGGTTAACACCTCATTCATCAATGGCTGTCAAGAATCAAAGTGCAGTCTCCGTGTCTTTATAGTGTCGAGTCGCATCCCTAGTTGAGCATGCCGGACACGAAGTTCAAATCAGCTTTGAACTCGGCAACGACTTTTTTCACGTAGCACAACGAGTTAGATTTCGAGTACGTGTACGCCTTGCATCCTGCCGTGATCGCGCACAGCTCGCAGCAGGAGTCCGAGTCCTTCACGTTGGGAAACGCCGTGATGTCGTTGTCGTTGATGTCGACGTTGATGTACTTGCGCGAGCACCGAGGTGGGGCTGTGAACGAGCAAGAGTTGTCACCAGGCACGGTTGTGGTTGGTACAGGTGCGGGAGCGGCCGTTGGAGCTTCAGTTGGCGGTTCAGGGGCTGCCGTGGGTGTCACAACAGTCGGCACAGGGGCCGGCTTCGTCGGCGAAGGCTTGGGCTTTGGTGGAGGCGTAGCAGGCGGTGCCGTCGTTGGAGGCGTACATGCAACGGCGATCTTGTCCAGGAACGCCTCGCGAAACGGCTTGCCAAAGAAGTCGCACTCTCGTGGGAATGCAGTGTTGAGCTGCGTGAAGAAGCGCTGGCACGCGTCGTTGCTGCACACTTTCTTCAGTTGCGCTCCCGTGGGGATCGTCAACAACACACTAGCGTAGCCGTCTCGAACGTGCACTTAATGCTGTTCGGACATGCAAAGAGGAAGAGCGCTTGGATCGAGCAGGATTCAGTCGCGTGGACAGAGGCGACCGCCGAGCTCGCTGCGAGCACAAACGTCGAGAGCTTCATTGTGGGCGGCACCCTCGGGTGGTGGAGGTGGTTGTGGCTGGACCGTGTAGATTGCAGAATGACCAGGAGGTTGCCGAGAGCTCCGTCGGCTCGATTGACTCTTCGATCGTCCTGCTCGAGTGACGAGAGGGCTGCGCTGGGGCCTCCAGTGGAGGGGGATGATGGTGCCCACACTACCCTTGTGCCCCCTAGCATCGGCTTTGGAGTCAAGCATTAGAGGCTCAACGTCGTGATGCTTGCGTGTACAAAATGGCATGGGTGAAGTTCGCGTAGCGCATCACCAGTGAAATGGTTCCAGAGGGTTCAAGTGCATCTTCATCACGAGGGCCTACCCTCAATCTTGAGCGCAGTGTAGGCCCGACCACAGAAGGGCGATTGGTTTGTAGAACCTTGAGGCACGAGGCTTTCGCCAAGTCCACGTGTCATTTCGTCAGTTACTTTAGCGCGCTAGCGCTTGCAATCATTGTTCGATGCATAGACTTGGCTTTCTACAAGTATCATACGCTGATGGAGTCTCCGTGACGCCCTGGACCGTCCTCCAGGCTGGACGTCTATCGTAGGCTCCCACTCCCGACGGCAGAGAGGTCGCACAGCCCATTTTTTCATACCCACTCAGTGGGTACGCTCTGACAGGCACAGTACACGAACTACAAAGGCTTGATGTGTGGACAGTGTCTTCTGAGTGTCCAGTGGACACTCAGAAGACAGTTGCGCCAAATGACAAGGTTGAAGTGTATCTTCAACACGGATCTTGAAGTGGCGTGCTCAGAGTGACTGTTTTTGCACCACCTAACGATTGTCTTCCTTGCCATTGCTTGGTCGGCAGCCCCAGAACAAATCAAAGAGGAAGCTCCAGTCAGGAGCCTCCTCTTATGAGCCTCCAGTACTACTCAATGTGCCGTGGTACTGTCTTCGTGAACCCATACCCATGGGCTATGGATACATACAGATCATCCCAACACAGAATCGCATCCCGCATTCTTGTAGGAGTTTCGATATCCGAATACAACCTTTGCGATCCGTTGGGTCTTCGAATACCCACCCTAAGCTCCCCATAGGACACCCCAGAGATGAACGCGATTCCTTATGCATCTCGGCTTTTCATTCCACGCCAAGCGTTCGTTCGCTCCTGCTCATTCCGGGATCAGCTCCGCTTCTCCACTTTGGAACCACGCACACGATCCCGTCGAGCAAGTCGCCAATAGCGCTCTGAAGATGCAGATGATCTCCCTCGTTTCCGCTGTCAGCATGGTTCTCGTCTCGGTTCACGCTCAAGATGCGAGTGATGAGCCGGCCAAGTGCACACGCCAGTTTCTCAACACCGACTTCTTCGGGAACGACCTCATTGACCTTCAGAACGTACCGAGCGCCAGCTCCTGCTGCGACCTGTGCGCCACGACGAAAGATTGCGTGGTGTACACGTACTCGAAAGATGACTTGGCGTGCTACCTCAAATTTTCCACCGGTGGGACGGACGTGAGAGCTGTGGTCGGCTTTGTGTCAGGGATGACGAACTAGGCTCATCGCTAGCTCAGTATTGTATCGCACCGAGACAATTCCACGACCCAGTTTGGCGCTTTCAGTGTTTGTGCTCGCGATTAGCATTCCTTCTATCATCCATGGGGTTCCGTATTAGTTTCGAAAGGAGTCGCTCGTGACGACGTGGAGAGCCGAAGTGCATGCTTGTCCAAGCCACTGCCCATGCAGGCACGCAGCTTCCAACGACCCAATTCGATGAACGATGAGTCCACAAGGCGTGGAAAAGCATCCTTGAGTAGAAATAGCAGCCCGTTCCTCTGTTCTCGCTGTGGCGGCGTGACAGATCCTTCCAGTACTGCCGAGACACTTGAGAAACGCATTTGATCAGCTACTCACCCCACCGACAGTTGACGCGACACGACACGCCACCGTAAGAACTGAGCTGGCGTCTGAGCAGCTCTTCAACAAGTTGGAGTTACAGCTCCGACGTTGCCAGCTCCAGCGCAAGTTCTTCGACGTGAGAAACCGTTGGAACAAGTGGAGCAGTGATGCTCTCAGTGGACGGGACGGAGTAACAGCATGATCCACTGCACTTGCAGATCCTCGACATCGCGTCTGGCTCGCTGCTTCAACACGAAGAAGGTGGCGCTGACGACGGGTGAAGGACGGAGGGAACTCAAGAGAGCTGTGGATGGGATGCAAGCCAGTGGGTATCCATCGCGCGACAAGTTCGCCAAAATGGGTTCGTCCCACGGTGCCAAACAGTGGTACCAGGACGAACCTCATCGGTCATTCTCAGATGCCACATCAAGGTACATTATGACACTTAATGCCAATTCTCTCATAAATAGTCACTAAATACGGTATACATTTGTAGCAGTATACCTGTTTTTGAGCATATTCGGCACCCTCAAAATTTCGTCCCGGTCTCATGTTAGCAACGAGACCACACATCGATAGAAGTCGGTTCGACGGTCGACCTTCGCGTTCACACGCTCATTCCGCATTCCACGACTTCAGCTTCGTATTACTCACTCGCCAGCTACACAATGGGCGCCACGACCAAGCACGTCCAAGTCGTGACGCCGACGCCAGGCGACTCGTCGGAGTCTGCTGTCTACAACAAGCCCCGCCTCCCACTGGCACACCTTTTGGCGCGATCGCTCAGCTGCCCCTCGCCATCCAAGTCGCCTTCCAGCAGAAGCTGCTCGCCATCCTCGCGATGCAGCTCTTCGCGGTAGAAGCCATCGCCAGTGTGCTCGAACGGGAAGGATCAGTGGAGAAGTACATCCCAGAGGACATTCTCGGCAGCGGCGGTGCGATCTTCCTGGTCGTGGCGTCCCTGATCGTCCTGTTGGCTCTGCACTTCGGCGCACGCAACAAATTCTCACTCAACTGGGCATTCCTATTGCTCTTCTCGTGCGCACAAGTGCTGGCTCTGCTGTGTGGACGTCGCGTTGGACTCGACTGTCGCTGTTGCGAATTGTGCCTTCACGTGGGTGACCGTGCTGTTGATGGTCGGTCTCTCGAAATAGACCAAGCCAGCCTCCGCGACCATCGAAGGGACTCACGACGTGCTACGACCGCCGTTTCTCATCGGATTTGTCGCTTTTGTCGGGGCCTGTGCACTCAGTGCAGTAGCTCACCTCGTCGACAAGGCGATCTAGAGAGACCTGCACGAGATCGCGGTCTCGTTTGTCGTCCAGGTCTTCGTTGGCGTCTGGTTCTGTCGCGAAATCGAATCGATGCACGAGAAGCTGTCGCCGGACGAGTACATGCGTGGAGTCATTTACTTCTACACCGACCTGCTCGTGGTGGTCTTTGTTGGTCTGCTGTGTGCGGCTGGCGGAGGCGAGGGCGCCTTTTCGTTGCCGATCCGCTTGTCATCTGTGCGTCGACCCAAGGCATCGCCCAAGAAGACGAAGTGTAAGTGGATGAGTAGGATGACAAGTGTGGAGCCACGTTTGAACCTGGAGAATGAACACTTGTTTTCAAATGAAGTTACTGTAACACACAGCATAGTACTGTATGGGGATACGCCAGACTACGAAGCTAGCACATTCAACTAGCTTAGGCGCGATGGAAAAGCTCGCGACGACAGTACTGTAGTCTACTCGCCTTTGTGGGTGCTGTTCGTTATCAAGACGACGAAGCCCGTAGTGGTCCTTGAGCAGGGGCAGAGGTCACACGAACCCATCCGAACCCATCAAAGGCTCTTCCATGTGCAACGAGCGTGTCATGGATGGCAGTAGAGAGAGATGTACTGTAGTTGGCGTTGGGCTTCCAAAAATTTGGACGCAAGGTACAGTAGAGCCGTTCAAGAGTCGAGCCTGTGCGCAGATCCCTTTCACAAGAGCCGCGGCAAGTAGTCGACGCATTCCTCCTTCTTCTCCATGGCGATTTCTTCTCCTTCCAAGCAAGTTCAGGTCGTCACGCCAACTCCAGACGATGGGTCGGACGTGGCCGTCTACAACAAGGCGCCACCGTCGACTGGGGAAGCGTTCGGCACCATCGCTCAGCTGCCTCTCCCCATCCAAGCCGCCTTCCAGCAGAAGCTGCTTGCTATTCTCGCTCTGCAGCTCTTCGTTGTCGGGGTCACTGTCGGTGTCTTCGAGTGGGAAGGATCGGTCAAGAAGCACATCCAAGCAGACATCCTGGACAGCACCATGATGATCGGTCTTGTCGTCGTTCTGGTGGCTGGGCTGCTGGCTCTGCTTCACTGCATACGCAACAAGTTCCCGCTCAACTGGATTGTCCTTGGGCTCTTCTCAGGCGCACAGGTACTGGGACTGCTGTGTGTGGACGCCGCCCTGGACTCCAGCATCGTCGTTGTCAACTGCGGCTTCACATGGGTTGCTATCGTGTTGATCATGGGGCTCACGCGGTGGACCAAGCCAGCGACGTCCACTAGCGAGGCCGCCTTACGATCACCGTTCCTGATCGGGTTCATCGGGTTGGTAGGCGCCTCGGTGGTTGTCGCCGTTATCGACGTCGTGGTCGGTGGCATCTTCCGGGACAGCGACGAGATCATGCTATCGGCTCTTGTGCAGCTATGCGTGCTGGCGTGGTTCTGCCACGAGATCAAGGCTTTACACAAGAAGCTGTCGCCGGACGAGTACATGCGTGGCGTAGTGTACTTCTACACCGACTTGTTGGTCGTCTCGGCCGTCATCTTCGCATGTGCCGTGGGTGGTGGAGAAGCAGCGCTGCTTGTACAGCCAATCGGAGGATCTGGAACTACGGCGACTGGAGAAGACGAAGTCTAGATAAGTAGACAAACCGCGTCCAAGCCATGGATGGGTGCCCCCGTGAATGGAGTCGTTTGACAGAGGGAATGAAAAGGATCGGCATTCATTCGGAGGCGTGTGCTGTGCAGATCGCAGGATATTACCGTGGCGAGGATAAGTTGTCGTTGGGACATCGCTATTTTTGGTTGCTATCATGTCTGTTGCAGCTGTAGAGCTCTTACCTAGCCGATCTTTCGCGGCGTCTATAAATGTGATGCGTAGCGCCTAGTTTAGCAGACCGGAGACAAGCCCAGCTCCAGGTCGCTGGTCACTCGACCCACTCTTCAGGTAGCACGCGGAACTACTGCCAACATACGTGTACGCCTTGCAGCTGCTCGTCGCAGCACATTTCTCGCAGCACGCCATCGTCGTCACACTGTAACACTGTACACTGCCGTCTGATCGCTGCCATAAATGTCCATACCCGGGAGCTGACGAGAACACTAAGTGTTCTCCAAGTCTTGGACGGCGTGACGGTGGCTGATACGGCGCCGACAACACTGGTCTTCTTGCCCGGGCCCTTCTTCAGGTAGCAGTACGCCTTGCCGTCGGCGTTGTAGTTCACGAATGTGTACCCCGTGCAGCCAACCGTCGACGAGCACTTGGCACAGCAGTCGTCAGGCAGCGTGAGCTGGAAGTCGCGAGATCGTCGCCGCTGTAGTCCACACCAGTCTCCTGAACACCACACTTGGCATCAATACTGCGGCACTGATACTCGGTTGGGTTCCATGGCTGACAGTACTGGCCACCGGTGCACGCCGTGGCTCCGACTTGGTCGTTGCCTCAAGGATTGTTGAGAGCAGGCGTAGAAGACCCACCACACACCGCATGAATCCTGTCCAGAAGCGTTGCTCGAATTGGTGCGCCGAAAAGCAGACACTCACTTTTGAGGTCGGCAATGGTGTGGAGGCACTCTCGGCTCCGGCACAGTCATTGCGCCTCAAGGTCGGTCGGAGTACGAACGGTGGCAAACGAGTATCCGGTTTGTGCCCGGCCTGCAGTCGACTTGCTCGACACAGCGATCGGAAGGATCTGCAGAGGAATACACTCGCCGACATTCGAAGGTGGCGGGTTCGTAACGGCGGATGACCGACTGAACTTGTCAACATAGTCCGCTCGGATCTGGAAGTCGAATTCCTGGCACTCAGTCGGGAAGGCAGTGCCCAACTGCCGGATCAAGGCGACACAGGACGGCGTGGCGCACATTCTCGGCAGGTACTCGCCGAATGGAAAGGCAGCGTCTCCCGCGCGTTGAATGTCGACCTGGAATCCCGTCTCAGCCGCGCAGGATGTGGCGTAAGGGCTGGCTCCGGTGATTTGCACGAACGATATCGCGCTGCAAGCTGCCAGTACACCCAAGGGAACCATCACCGCCGTCAGCGCTATCAGCATGGCGTGGAGCTGCATGGGGATAGTGATCTGTAGCTGCGGAAGGACGTTGCTGGAGGTCGAAGTCGACTGCGCGAATAGAATTCTGGAATGACGCTCGAGCCGATCTCCGCAAGGCTGATGATACTCTATCCGATACCCAACCTCACTGGAATTTTTTTGGAATCAAATTTTTTTTTTTGACGATGAGTGAATGGTGAGTGGACTCGCCAGGACTGTGCACTGCAGCAAGGCCGAGATATCTCCCACAGAAATTCAAGTGAAGAGTTGCATCACGCGACTCTTCTGCAACTTGCATGGGCTCGGATCCGGTTACTGCACCTTACTGTAACGCCGCTTGGAATAAGTCAGATGCTGAGTCTTTTGGTCTGAGGTTGCCCAACAGCAGGGGCGCCGACATGGGAATCCCATGGTGGGATATGGTCGTAATAGGGAGGCAAACATGCATTCGAATGTCATCTATTGCCAGTGGCAGTGTGGTAGCCAAGCGACCAGATCCTCTTTGGTATGAGATGGTCCTAGTTGAGAAGCGCTGACACCACCACGGCTCCCGTACGACGATCACTCGACCCGCTCTTCAGGTAGCACGTCGAAGTACTGCCGACGTACGTGTACGCCTTGCAGCCGCTCGTCGCCGCACATTTCTCGCAGCACGCCGTCGTCGTCACACCTGACACCGATGTCAGATCGCTGCCGTAAAAGTCCACACCCGGGAACTGGCGCGAGCACTTGGACGGCGTGATGGTGGCCGACACGGCGCCG
Source organism: Pythium sukuiense (assembly GCA_023334995.1). Lineage (NCBI taxonomy): Eukaryota > Oomycota > Peronosporomycetes > Pythiales > Pythiaceae > Pythium > Pythium sukuiense. The sequence goes on from JAADVL010000324.1 coordinate 26,923, forward strand.
ACAACACTGGTCCTCGTGCCCGGGCCCTTCTTCAAGTAGCAGTAAGCCTTGCCGTCGGCGTTGTAGTTCACGAACGTGTACCCCGTGCAGCCGACCGTCGACGAACACTTGGCACAGCAGTCTTCAGGCAGCGTGAGCTGGAAGGTGGCAAGGTCGTCTCCACTGTAGTCCACTCCCGTTTCTGGGACCCCACACGAGGCAGCAATGGAACGGCATTGGTACTCCGTCGGGCTCCACGGCTGACAGTACTGACCACCAGAGCACGCCTTCGGTCCGACTTGTTCGTTGCCACATGGCCCATTCAGGGCAGGTGAAAGAGTGGGCGTTGGACTCGGCGATAGTGAGCGAACAATCGTCGCAGACACCGCGGCAACCTTAGTCACCTTGTTTCCTTGGCCCTTCTTCAGGTAGCAGTATGCCTTGCCGTCGGCGTTGTAGTTCACGAATGTGTACCCCGTGCAGCCAACCGTCGACGAGCACTTGGCACAGCAGTCGTCAGGCAGCGTGAGCTGGAAGTCGCGAGATCGTCGCCGCTGTAGTCCACACCAGTCTCCTGGACACCACACGTGGCATCAATACTGCGGCATTGGTACTCGGTTGGGTTCCATGGCTGACAGTACTGACCACCCGTACAAGCCTTGGCTCCGACTTGGTCGTTGCGGCAAGGTCCGTTGAGCACAGGTGGTTGTGTCGTCGTAGGAGTTGGCGTAGGTGAGGGTGTCATCGTGGCCACGGTACATGCAGCAGGGAACTTGTCCAGGAAAGTTTCTCGGAGTGGAATCTCGAACAGGAAACACTCAGTGGAGAACTCGCTGTTGAGGTCAGCGATGACCCTGAGGCATTGCGGGCTCTTGCACAGCTTGGCGATCTCGGCGTCCGACGGGGCGTGGAAATCAGTGGGCGTCAAGGAGATTCCAGTTTGGTTCGTGCACGCAAGACCGTCACTGGTCGCGGCTCCGACCGCATTGAAGAGGAGTGGGTTGCAGTAGCCGGGCTCTGAAGGCGGTGGCGGTGGCGTGTTGGGAGGTAGTCCACACCCCGCAGCGAACTTGTCGACGTAGTCCGCTCGCACGAAAACTTCAAAGATCTGGCACTCCGTTGGGTAGGCAGCGTTCAGCTGCGTGATTGCCTCGACACAGGACGGAGTGGCGCACATGCTGGATAACTTGTCGTCGAATGGGAAATTGGCGTCTTCTGTGCGTAGCGGCTGTAACACAAACCCAGTGGAATCGCTGCAGGAAAGACCGCTGCTGCCATCGACGACGAAGGTTTCGACCACACCAATGATGTCACAAACTGCATCCACCCCAATGGGGGCAGACGCCGCGGCGAGTGCGAATAGTATGGCGGGGAGAAGATGCATGGCAAGCGAATTCGTTGATTGTTCGCTGCGGGTCGACCGTCGACGTTGCCTTGGTCGAGAGAATGCAAGAATGGCACTCGAACTCTTTCTCATATTGTGGCTCTCCGGGGCGGTGACTCCATCGAAGCGGTCTACTTCGTCGTAAACAGTGGAGTTGCGATGCATGAGTCTGGCGCCGTACAGTATGGGTGATGAGCGACTGCATCACTGGAATTCTCTGGGATAGATATCTCGATTGCAACTCTCTATTTGGGACGATATTGGTCACGACGAAGGAGAGACATCAATCAGCTAGAGGTTCTTGAAGTCCCGGCGCGTTGAAGACATTAAGTCTCAAGTATTAGGCTCGAAATTCCAGTGGCTCAGCCTCGGTGAGGTCGTACTGTATGGGGAACCACAGTACTGGACTGGGTTCAACTCGATAGTGCTTTGCGTTGAGCCCCGTGCAGAATCGTTATGTAGTAGTGATGTACCGATAATATAGACTGCAGTCCTGTACATATAAGTACCAGACGTGCAGGCTGCGAATCGTTGTCCTGCCGACCGGTGGTTAGTCGAAGGCCACAAGCCCATTCTCGCGTCGGCTCTGCTTCAGCCAATCCGAAGTCGATCATAACGCCCAGAGTCTCCACCACCGAGCTACCAGACAATCAAAATGTAGAGAGTAACGCCCCTTCTCACTGCCACCACAGCGGGATGCGTGTAGTACTCGAACCCCGACTCGCTCTGTTACGTGAAGCCCAAGGTCGGGGAAGTGAAAGCTGACACCGATCTCGTGTTGAGGATGATCAACGAGGCTGCGTCTGTGGAGACGATTCCAATGTGTAACAAAACTCTTTGTCTGTGTGTGTCTGTGTCCATACTGGTTCGGTTCTCTGTGACTGCCGTCAAGTACGAATGCTTCTACTGATCGCAGAAGGCCTACTTGCTTGCTCTAGTTCAGTAAACCGGAGACTACACCAACGCTCGTGCGGAGGTCACTCGAGCTGCTCTTCAAATAGCACGCGGCGTTGCTGGCGACGTACGTGTAGGCCTTGCATCCTGTAGTGCCCGCGCACCGCTCACAACAGTCACCGGCAGTCACACCGGTCACCGAGGTGATGTCACCGCCGTAGAGATCCACGTTATTCAGCTGACGCGTGCATTTGGCTGGAGTCAGCACGTCGCACGTTGGCGCCTTGACGATTGTTGCCGAGACAGCACCGGCGTTGGCAGATTTCTTGCCGGCTCCCTTCTTCAAATAGCAGTACGCCTTGCCGTCGGCGTTGTAGTTGATGAACGTGTAGCCCGTGCAGCCCGACGTCGTCGTACACTTGTTGCAGCAGTCTTCAGGGAGTGCGAGCTGGACGGTAGCAAGGTCGTCACCGACGTAGTCCACACCGACTTCCTGGACACCACACTTCGCGTCGATACTGCGGCACTGGTACTGGGTCGGGTTCCACGGCTGGCAGTATTGGCCGCCTGGGCATGTCTTGGGTCCGAATTCTTGACTTCCACACGCACCGTTGAGCTGCGCAGGCGCACACGCGGTAGCAAACTTGTCCAAGTAGTATGCACGCAAAGGCAAGCCGCCGAGGGTGCACTCTGTTGGGAGAGCGGCTCTCAGTTGATCGAAGAGACCCAAGCATCTCTCGTTAGCGCAGACGCTCTTGAGACGATCACCAGTGGGGAACGTGGAGTCGCCACCTTGGCCCGGGAAGCCGAAGCCCGTCTTGAGACACTCGGGGCCATTGCTGAACCGGAACAAGCCCGCATACAATGGAGCGCTGCACTCTTCGGCGCTGATGGAGGTGACAGCCACACTCATCACTGCCAGGATTGCCGAGGTCTTCATAGTGTGCAGGCTGAGGGAGGTGCGGATCGGTGGCTGGTGGGGACGGGATTGCCGAATGAGCTTATTTCCTGTCGACTTCAGAGAGGGAGCCGAGGCACGGGTGTGGAGATGGCGCAGACACCAGAAAGGCGGGATTGCCACGCTCTCTGGCAGTGGCATCCGCTGATTCATTTGGGAGGAACGACGCTGCGGACTACTGCCACGTGGGTGACATCGTGAGAGATCTTTCATATTGTTAGGAAGCACTGACTGAATCCGGTGGGCAGGAGTGCAACAGGGGACAGGAATCCAGTCTCCACAAGATACTGATACTGCGTGAATCGACTTCGCCCCGCACAACGACAGGACACTTGGGTGCTGATGTATTCAGTGGGTGAGACCAGAGTTGCACCACAGTTGTCCTCTAATTGCAGTACATTTGACTCCCATCCAAAAGCGTGCGATTTGATTTCATGTGCGTGCTGCTGTCTTTTGGACTGCAACACCGGTAACGATTGCTCACGCTACTGTCTACCAGTCGATTGAGTTCGACTGCCATTCTAGTTGACCAATCCAGACACGAGCCCCACACCGAGACGCATGTCGCTGGCGCCGCTCTTGAGGTAGCACGCTGGGTTACTAGTCGAGGGCACGAACGTGTAGGCCTTGCAGCCAGCAGTGGCCGCACAGCGATCGCAGCAGTCGTTGGCACTGAGGCCGTACGCCACTGTCAGATCGCTACCGTACAGATCCACATTCGTGAGCTGGCGCGTACACTTGGCTGGAGTCTGGATGGTACAGGTCGCCGACGACACGATGGTTGCCGAGACCGCACCGACGGCGCTCACCTTCTTGCCGGGGCCCTTCTTCAAGTAGCAGTAGGCGTTACCGTCCGCATTGTAGTTGACAAACGTGTAACCTGTGCAGCCCGATGTCGTCGAGCACTTGTTGCAGCAATCCTCCGGCAGAACCACCTGCATAGTGGCAAGGTCATCGCCATTGTAGTCCACACCAACTTCCTGGACACCGCACTTGGCGTCAATGCTGCGACACTGGTACTGAGTCGGGTTCCAAGGCTGGCAGTACTGTCCCCCTGTGCACGCCTGGGCTCCAACTTGCTGGTTTCCGCAAGGACCGTTGAGCGCAGGAGGCGCAGTAGTTGGGGCAGAGGTCGGCGGCGGCGGCGTTGGTGTCACGATTGGCCCGGGTGCCTTCGTCGTTGGCGGCGGCGTCGGAGTTGTTGGTGTCGGTGCCTTGGTCGTTGGTGTTGGCGTTGGAGGAGCACATACCACAGGGAACTGATTGAGGAACGACGCTCGGAGAGACACGCCATCAATCGTGCACTCGCTTGGAAAGGCAGTGTTCAGCTGCGTGGCAATACTGCGGCATGCAGTGTTTTCACAAACCCCCTTGATCTGGCTGCTCGTCGGCATCGTCAGGTCAAACGGCGTGAACTCGTAGCCGGTCGCCGTGGTACACTCGGAGCCGTCGGAGCCGGACGTCGTGATCGCGAAGAACACATCGACATTGCATTCCGCCGCGTGGACACTGGCAGTCGCCAACGTGGCAGAGACGAGCGTGAAAAGGCGCATGGCGTCCAGAGCTGACAGGAGTCTTGAAGTTGTTGGGAGAGACGAAGCTGGAGGCTTGAGATCCTTGAAGCGAATTGGAAAGTGAGCCCCGACGTACAGGCGGTGTTTTGCGCCTGGGGTGCCATTCTATGGGGAACCCCAACGAAAGGCCTGTCAAGGCTCCCGCCTCCACCTTGCGCACCCGCGGCTCACGGTCATCAGTCAACAGGCACCCATGACGGTGTCACTTTGTTCACTCACATATCTGCTGCATTCCAGTGAGAAGTGAAGCAGTTGTGCCACTGTGACACAGTCTGTGTAGGGAAATGCGGAAAACACAATCAAAACGCAGTACAGTCCAGTTTTCCACCAGAAAAGAGTGACCACTGTCACTTAATTCCTTGTCAATATGATCACAACAAAATGCGATTCTTCATTACGTATCATTCTTAAAATCGCATACCCGCCTATACAGCAAAGGCCCATTCAATATCCCCCCTCGTGGAAAACTGTATGGCAACAGGATACAATGTAACTGACATCGTGGAAGATGGGACATCCACTACGTAGTATCATACTACGTAGTATTGTGGAATTTATCTAAAATGGCCAAATGAATAGCAAAAACTACTCTATATAGCCCTTAATAACTAATCAAACCCATTTTTAAATTAGATAACAGGACCGTCACCCGTTTTAGACGTCAGAAACCCCGATATGAGACCA